>WHYT01013291.1:41592-63502 GCA_009806455.1 Tetrax tetrax
CAGAGAGGTGGTGGATGCCCCATCCCTGGAAACGTTCAAGGCCAGGCTGGATGGGGCTCTGAGCAACCTGATCTAGTCAGGGAGGTCCCTGCTTCTTGCAGGGGGGTTGGACTAGATGACCTTTGATGGTCCCTTCCAACTCTAACCATTCTATGATTCTATGATTCTAAGTGTGTCATTTTCCAGCTGGTCTGGGTTATTTCCAAGGTGGAAAAGGCAAGGAATTAGAAGAACTTAGGACACATTGCACAAAATGTTGGACGGGGCTCTGAGCAACCTGATCTGGTTGGAGATGTCCCGGCTCCTGGCAAGGGGTTGGACTGGGTGGGCTTTGAAGGTCCCTTCCCACCCAAACCATTCTGATTCTGTGAAAATCAGCAGCTTTAGGCTACTCTAACTAGAAACTGGATTGGTGGTTACCCACTGGTTTGCAGCCAGCCATAAAATGCAAACAGCAGGTCTTTGCAGCACAATGGTAAATACAAGCCAAGTTGGAGCGCCTTCTGCTTAGAAACATGGCCAGGTAAGCCATCAGGACTGCCACGTGTCCTGCAATCTTCTAATAACAGAAATTCTAATCAGTCATTTTTTCAGGGCCTCATTGCTGCCCCTCTCTTATCCTCCCTCTTGCTTGGCAAGACAGTTACCCTCTTTGCAGTTCTCCCAGTGTTTCCCTCGCACGGGCTTTTCTTGTACACAGTCTTGCACACTTCCCGGCACGCTCCAGGACCTCTGAAAGCACTGACATTCTCTTTTTGTTCCAGCGTAAGTCACAGTGGCAGAAGGCTTTCTGGGCAGTGCCTTCAGAGGATTTTGCTTAGAGATCTCTTGCCTCCTGAATCTGACTCCTGACGATGGGCCAAAGCCCTCCCTTAGGTACTCCAAGGAGAAACCAGCACAGGTTCAGAATTATTGGTATGATCACTAGATGTGTGAATTTATTCAAAACTGCAGGTTTTACAGTTCATGAGGGCACACAAAGAGTATATGAAGACAGCTTTTGTTTCTTGTATTTCTGCTGCCGACTCTACTCCATCGTGTTCCATCGCGGACAGAAATTACATCTGAATCCCCCACCCAGTGAGACTGCAGACAGACAATTTTTCATGTAAGGAGAGCTTCACATTCATTCATCATGAAGATTTTTCTTAACAAGAATGAACATGGCTCATTAACACAAAACTGTATTTTCAGTAAGGTTAGTACTCCAGTAATGTATAATTACAACCTAACACTCAGGAGCACTGTAAAACAACTGTAAAGAACTTTGATTATTACAGTTCGCAAATGGACCAGAAAAGCTCTTTTCCATCATTACGAAGTTGGTACATACTGGGGGATTTAGTGCACAGGAGAGGCACTGCGTACTACAGATTGAATTTCATTTTTACAGCTCTACTAACCAACTGTGTAAAAACTGGAATCTGTCCCCATAGCGAAGAATTTTTTCCCACAACATTAAAAAGAACAAAAAAAGGCCAACAATCGTGAAATTTTGCAACTGTAGCATTAATAGGACCCTGCTGAAGTCTAATTTCAAAAATTCCCAATCTCTAAGGCATTTAATACCAGCTTTTTGTTTCTGTACCATTCTTTTTAATAACAGCATCTAATTAAAACATCTGTAAAATGCTGACAGTTTTAATTTTATGTAAAATTTGAAAAACAAAACCCAGGATCTGTTCTAATGAGAGGAAAGATATCAACTGTAGTTATTATTAAACAATGGTGATATTTTAATTTAAAAGTAACTTCTAAATGTGCATAATCTCTACCTTTAAATTAGAGCAGAGACACACTCAGTGAAATCACTACTGGCTGACTAAGGCTCTAGCAGTCTTTGAGGTTTAGTTACTTGAGTATTTCCAGTGTGGGTGTGTTGTTTTTTGTTTGTTTGTTTGTTTGTTAATTTAGCTTATTCAGCAGAAAAAAAATGTGACACTTTCCAGACTGTTCATCAGTTATTTCTTGAAAACGGAAAAATAAACAGAACTCTTGCCATGCTCCCTCTGTCATTCAGGAAAGCAGCTGTGCTGGCTGCAGCCTTTCTGTCTCACCTGCTGGGTATTTGTGGTTCCCTCGTCACACCCTCGTGAAACTACGACAGGAGAGGGGCTTTGCTGGGGCCCACACCCAGCCTCTGCCTTTTCACAGCTCCAGTGGAAGGAGCTCATGGCTAGGTTTCTGATGCAACGCATGCATTCATCCGGTGACCTTAATTTTTGAAGCAGGAGTAAATGAAATGATGTGAAACAGATGTTTCTTCAAACTAAGTATTCCCTTTCTCATAGCAGATGCTCCAGGATATGTTCCACAGCCTCTGGGAAATTCTCACAGGTTAAGTAAGGAGCCGGATTGATTTTGTCTTCATCTGCCGTGCGATATTTACCTGCAAGAGATTAACAAAATGTTGCATTTACCAAGCTCCTTCGAGTATCCTTTTATTTCCCCTGGAAAGTACAGCCTCCTCGGATCAGGAGCAACCAGACATGCTAGGAAGAACACCCATCCGAGGTTCTTCCTGCAACAAACATCCCTGCAAGTCTTCCCTAAGCAAACGCTGAGCTTTACTGAAGATCCTGGTTCAAAATCAGTGTTATTTCTGCACTGGTTTCACTCTACTGTACTGGCACTATTTGCTCACTGACTATTCGGATATTCATGCTGTAGGTTTTTGAAACAATAATGTTATAATCTTCCCTTCTGGATTTTATGAGGAAGAGCAGGATTACCTGCTTTCATTTTCAGCATAATGGACTGTGTGGCTTGACAAGCTGCCACCTCAGAAAGACCATACCCAGTCTGTGCTATCGTGGTACCATCCACAAGACTGATAAAATCTGTCAGTCCCTTAAGGTTCCACTGCTGTCTGAAGCAAAATGACTTTTATAATTACCAGTGTAATCACTAGGAAATGCCATCAGAGTTCCTGAATGATCAGCGCTTACATTGCTATGGCTGATCTTGGCAATCTACGATGTCACAGTAGCAATTCTGGCTGTTCTTTGAATAGTGCTCAGGATTTTAGAGTCATTAGAGCAAAAAATTCACATTTGAAACAACCAATCCATCGAGTGCTTACCAGTCCTCACCAAAATCCCACGCATGCCCGCATTCTGGGCGCCACCAACATCATCCCTGCAGTCCTGGGAGAGAACAGATCCGCTAGTTAGCGGTCACAAGCTTTTCATTACGCCCTCTGCTTTGCACACCACTAACCAGCTACTTAAAAGCAGCTACACAAAGTAGCTGCTGTAAAGATCTTTTAGATACCTATTAGAGAAATCATCACAGGCATTATTTACTACGTGCTTTCTGCCTGATCAAATAGCAGCTGAAGTAGGAGAACTAACCCCATGGACTACACATTCAATCCTGCAAGTTTTGATGATTTTTGATGGTTCAATTTTCGTCTCCCATTTGATTCCAGCACTTTTAGAAAGACCAGTTTGCGGGATTTGGGAGGCACAACACGGAGTGCAGAGGAGCGCTACGTTAACAGGCAGGTGATGAGTTACTTGGTCCCCACGTACATCACCAATCATGACGGCCTCCTCTGGAGCGCAGTCGGTCCCCCGCAAAGCTTCGAGGAAGAAGGTCTTCTCCGGCTTCCCCACCACTGTCGCTTTGGTGTCCGTCGCGTATTCCAGTCCAGATACAAAAGGTCCAGGTCCCAGAGCCAAGCCGTCTTTTTTCTTGAAATACCTGGCTTTATGGATAGCTATGAGAGGAGCCCCATCCAAAATCAACCTAAATAATGAAGAAGAAAGCACAAAAATTGTATTAAAGAAACGACATTTACATACGAAGGGCTGAACTGGCTTTTGTTTAAGGAAATGACAAAACTCGCACCGACCGTCATGAAGCCCCAAATTACAATGCAAGGTAGCATTCACCTGGGGAGTTAAAGACAGTTCCTTCCTTTCTTCTCCCCAAAACAGGTAATAAAGCCCCAAAATAAACAATTCCTCTTATTATCTTGAGGATTTTAACAGACAACTATTTTAAAATCGTGTCTGCATCTCTAAAGCACTTAGGTCCATTACTCTAAGCAGCCTCACTTTTCACCAAGGCCAACATCCTAACCTTAGAACCCACCTGCTTTCCCCAAATATTTTCAAATACTTGAACCACAGGTCGTGGCTGGAGGTGGCAGTTTGACAGCCACAGCCTTAATCTCCTCACCCAGACTGAGAACACAGCAGTGCTTTCAGGAAGCTGCCGCCAGGAATTCTGCAGCCCAGCAGCTCTTGGGGCTGCTGGTGTCACCTGTGACAGCCCAACAGCTACGCGTAGCCAGCAGAGCTGGGTGTTCGGGTGAATCATTTTACCTCATCTTTATCTTCTGTTGTTGGAGGAGTTGCGATAACATATGAAATGAAAAGGCACAAAGATGGTAGGCACATTCACATCCCATTGACTTCCCCAGTTAACAGCGCTATTACCGAGCCTGTTAGGAACAAAGCTGGATTTGAGCTCATTGCTATCGGGACCCAAAAATTCCAAGTGGACTACAGTTCAAAGCAACAAGTCAGCAGATTCCTAACATTCCTGAGTAGAATAAAAAGGTTACAGAATAAGGGTCATAATGTGCAGTGTGGCGGTGTTACAGGAGGGTCTTGGCACAAAACACGGCATTGTCTGGAGTGGGTGGAAAAATGTAAGGGAAGAAGAAATTAAGCAGCTGCTGTTGCTCCAGCGATCTCACTCCGTGCCTCCTTAGCCTCACTGCGCTGTCAGTTCACCTGATGTCTGCTGGAGGGCTCTTGTCTAAGGCTTGCCTTGTGGCAGGGAGCGCGTCTCGTTAGCACACACAGTGCCTGAACAGCAGACCCGTGATAGCAAAGAAATAAACTGAAGTTTGCCAGGGCTTGCTTTCACAGAATCCGGACCTAATCTTTGATTCTTCCACTTCCTTTACCTGCCCAGTAGTTTTTCCTTGCAGCAGATGCAGCAGCTGCCCTCCCGCAGCAAAGAGAAGCCTGCCTAGCTGCTGCACGAGAGGAACCCTCCCAGCACTACCAAGCACGGCAACGTTATCGCAGTCCTCCCCCTCCCCAGCCTCAGGGTCAGCGCAACAAAAACCCTCCAGAGAGCATCTATAAAAACGGACGCCACGACTGCCAAACGCTTCCTGTTCAATTTTACAGCACCTTCTCCACGTATTGAAGCAGCTCCAGTCTTTCTCTCAACAGGTAGGAATGTAACTAGCAAAGATGAGGGATAGAGGAGAAATGTTGGCCGTTGAGGGCAGAAAGGAGGATTTATTTTCCCCTTAGCTCCACTTCATTTGCCGAAAAAAAAAAGCCTTTAAGAAAAATAAATATCTTGCTTTGCCCCTTCACTGCGGCCCTGCTCATAGGCTAGCTCAGATGAGCTGTGAGCTCCTTGGAGGACGTCTGCTCCTTCCCACGTGCTTGCAGAGCAGCCTGGGTACTCTGAGCAGTACAAAAATGGTAATATTTAATTTCACTTAATTATCATACAACACTTCTACTGAATCAACGCCCTCCAAAGCAAGCTCAACAAGAAGAGAGCTGGCATGCGTATCTGTGAGCAGCCAGACATGTTCACCATGGCAGGATGCCTCTAGGATAAAATTTAATTTGACAGCAGCACCACAACCACTTGTATTCAGCAGTCTGCAGGAAAGATCTCACCTGAGAGAATTCTTTGTGGCATCAAAATCCCAAGTACACAAGAAGAGAAATTTAGTCTCAGCTGTTTCAAATGGTGCCTAGAGAATGGCCTTACTCTGTGTGTCTTGTTTTGGGACTCATATTGGGTTAGATTTACCTAACCTAATGTTGGATATCAACCGAGTAGTTGCCTACCAGGTAATTAGCCAGCCTGGGCTCTTCACAGTCAGTGGAGAGGAAAAAGCACTCCTAGGGCACAGTTCAACTGTCCTATTTTAAGCACTACTAGGGGAAAAACGAATGATGCCTGACAAGCGCCTCCTCTCTCCCTCAGGAGCCCAGGTCACCAGCTCAGATACAGGCATCGGCACTGTAGATATCTGCATTTAATCAGATTCACCTCAAAAGTTTTGCTACGAGCAAGGCAAATCTCAAGTGACTTAATTATCTCAGCAAAAAGCCTGAGAACAGAACGTGGCCAGTAGTTTGCATTTCCATTAAGCCAAACAAAACTGACACCAGCAGAACAGTTTACCCTCAACAGAGGGGTAGGGGAAAAAACCCAGAACAGGTCCATGAGATGTTAAAGAGCAGCCAGAGCCCATCCTAGGGCCTCTGCCCAGCCTGAAATACAGGACCACAAAAACACCAGGCAAATCCAGGACAGATTCACAGAGGATGAAGTCTTCCTCCAGGCAGATAAGTCAAGGTGAGCTGAAGGACTCAGCCTTGCTCAGTACTCAGCTGCACAGCCCTCAATACAGGATGCACAGATAGCACAGGCTCCACGCTACCCGCTTGAATCATAGAATCTGTGAGGTTGGAAAAGCTCTCCAAGATCATGAAGTCCAACGACCAACCCAACCCCACCATGCCCACTAAACCACATCCTGCAGTGCCACGTCTACATGTTCTTTGAACACCCCCAGGGATGGTGCCTCCACCACTGCCCGGGCAGCCTGTTCCCGTGCCTGAACAGTCTTCCAGTAACTAAATTTTCCCTAATATCCAACCTAAACCTCCCCTGCCACAACTGATGCCATTTCCTCTCATCCTAAATACAGGTCTCTCTGGGCAGCAAGGCCACACCGCACCCACTGCCAGGACACGGACTGGATTTGGTCTTCAGCACCTTCCTTCCATCACCAGAGCAAGTGTCCAGTTCTGTGTTTAATGCAAAAAAAAAAAAAAAAAAAAAAACGCAAATCCAGTCTAGGACAACTTCGCCCTCGTTCACAGGGCCAGTTCCGCAGGCTTTCCTGTGTACGCTGGCCTGGGGAAGCCCGGGACCCCCAGGAACTCTGAATGTGATGACTGGTTTCTTGTTTTCAGTGTCCTGGTCTCCAGTCCAGGGCAGCTCATGACTATCATTCAACAGCTGACGTACTCATGACAGAAATATCAATAAATAAAAAGATGTAAGCACTGGAATACATGATGGGTTAAGTTCATGCAGTTGTGAAACTAGAGTCCACTCACGAGCGTGCTGTAAAACTCTGAAATCAATGCCACTGGCAACATGCACTAATGAGGCTGCCAGAGAACCAGCTGGGGTCAATACATGTTCCTGTGACACAGAACTGGCACGCAGATAAGGACAGCACTGGCTTCCTACACCAAGGAACCTCCATAAGATACTGTGAGCACTAATCAACACTCCCTCTTCAGATTTAGTGGTTACAAAGACAGATTAAGGTGTTTGAGATCAGGTTTTTTTCAAATTCCAAGCTGAAAAATCGTGTGGTAGCCACCATCTTGTGAGCAAAGAGTGGAAAGGCCTCATCGCATGCATTGTAGCGCAGCGGGGAGGATCCAGGGCCTTACAAGACGTTCTCTTTAGCTCTGAGATAGCACGAAAGTTGGTTACCAGCTGCCCGCTCTCTCACAGCTGGGATGGGCTGTGCAGTTAGGTGCTCCTCCTCTGTAACAAAGCCAGGCTCAACAGCTTGGCCTAAACCACTGCTGAAGGACGGAGGGTTCAGAGAGCTGCCAGTGAAATGAAACGGAGGCACAGCAGGCTCTGTTCAGGGACTAAACTCAGCAACAGACGTTGTTCAAGTCTCTTCAAACTAAAGGTTTTATTCAAGTTAAAATCAAGAGTGCTGTGCTGAGCTAGAACCAGAGAGAAGGACACATGGTTACGCACCTCTGCACACACTATTGCAGCCTGGATCCTGGACAGTCACAGATAAATTTTATCTTATTTACTTTTCCACCTCAATGACAACCGCGATTGTACTTCTGTAGTTTATTTACAGACTAAAAGCTAAGAAAACCAGGACTGGACTGCCTGAAGTTCATGGTTAAGGTCCCAAATCCACCATGGTTAGTGGCTCCCTCCCAGACACGGAGGAGTCACGCTACCTAACGGTGATATTGCCACCAGCCTCTTTTCCCTGTACGAGAAGGATTTCCTTGCACATGTAGAGGCAGAGAGCCCAGCACAAGCCAGCCACTATTCAAAAAGTCATGGGGCTGAGGGGCTGACTTACCGAAACGCTCTGTTCATCATCTCATAGTGAAAGTGCTCAGGAGCCAGTCCTACCACCACGGCATTGGGGTCATTGGTGCTTATCCCTGGAAAAACCAAAACATCACTCTTGAGCGAACAGAATTTTATTCACACTTAGTAGGATGCAGTCAACAAGTGCAATGAATCACTTTGCAGCAAAAACAAGCATTTTCTGACACAGAGACATCACATCAACTCGTTTAAGGTCTTTTAGAAATGAGGAAACACCTACAGAAAGGCTGTTTATCTGTCTAGACTCTGCCATCCTTCACAATGAACACAACTCTGCAGCTGGACAGTCTTAACAGACTCTCTACTGCCTCCACGGAAATGCAGCAGAACGCACAAATCACTTTTTTAACTGAATGGCTTTCTGTTATCTGAGAATCTCTTACACACACTCATCTGCTTTCTAAGACAGTAAAGCAGGAAGACTAGTGATTTCCATCCAGCTTTTCTATTCTCTCTAGTTACAGAAAACTCCACCTAGGGTTTAAAGCCTGACTGTTGTTCTACGTATTAGTCTGGTTATGATAGCAAAGACAGTATCACAGCATGACCTAGAAGTTGTTATTCTAGATTAGTTTGAACTCTTCTGCAAGATCTTTTTTTTTTAAAATGTGGATTATTCCACTTGAGAACAGCTGGCACTTCCTTTGTCCTGCACTGCTTCAGAGGAGCGTGACTGTTTTTACATGGCAGTGCCACCTCTGAACAGAACCAGCAACGGAAGCAGAGCAGCATCTGCAGGAGAAAGAGCAGTGCCAGACAGTTTTATTTACGACAGGTTAAGTAATCAGCTGCATCCCACACTTGCTAGGGTAACACCACCCAAAAGCATCTGGGGCCTTTAACCAAGGATGGAGTACATCCATCCATCTGCGACCAACTTTAGAGAGAGATTAGCCAAGAACAGTTCAATAGCAGCCGCTAACAGGAATTTAAAACATTCTCCATTGTACTTAAATGTTTCAAGGGTAGCACTGAGAGAGTATCAGCCAAACTGCCTGTAGCAAAAAGATACAAAGCAATCCATTCCAGAATCAAGCAACACGTAAAACGCCACCAATGCACCCCGCCGATACCTCTGTCTTTGTCACCTTTTACAAAACTAGCATCAGCTACTGTAAAACTGATGGAAGGACCCCAAATACCACAGATTAAACAGATGTAACTACTGTCAGTGAAACAGCTGCTGTCTCTGCTGTTTCTGACCCAAGAAAGCCTTCCTGAGAACACAAATACGGAGTATTGCTGGGGGCGTATTTCTCTGGGTGGGATGTTAGGTAGAACAGATTATCAGGTTTATTGCTCTGAGCCCACAGAGGCTTTTCTCCTGAACACTTATCTTTCTGAAGAATACTGACTAAACTCTGGCACTAAAATTTAACAGGAAATGTCTAGCTCCTAGCAAGATTAGAACCTGCTTAAATTACACGGCCGTAAGGATTGCGGTTCGTAAGGCAAGGGGCAGGGAGCAGTGGCAAGCCATCCACATCTTTGCTGCCTGGACTTTAAGCCGAAGTCTGGATACACAACATACCATTTTCAACTCTGAGTACGTTAAAAATGTGGGGATCTTCACTACTCTTGAAACAACGATGCGGTTAAGTCAAGCACTAACTGTCCTAGCTTCAGGCACCTGCCAGAAATGTCCACGTTAGAATATATCATCTTCTACTCCCCTTATTGTGAAGGGAGGGAAATGGGAACATCTGAAAGTAAAGCAAGTTTGAACCAGGTGTTTAGAGCTGTCAATCCAGAGAAGTCAGGATGATGAACCTTCTGTCACCATTGAAGGTATCAAAGTACACGGAGTGAGACCTAGATGTTCAATACAAAACAAGTAACAATAACTACCTGGAGATTTTACTTTTAATAATAATCTATTATGAGAGAAACAGTGTGTGCCTATACACGGGCTTTTCAGCTTTTTATGAGCAAAACTTCTATACAATAGCTGAGGGAAATCTGATTTCCAACAAACTGACACATCCTTGCTATAAAACAAATCAGCACTCGTAGATGCAATAAATCTCCAGTGATCTAGTGATACTTATTACTTTTGTTTACACTAGAAATTAATAAAAAGTATCAAGTTTTACCCAAATTCCTGACTATTTGAAGGTTTTGGCTGCCATTTCCACTACTCCTCAAGAAGCGACAACTTCAGACTGTTCAACATTAATTTGAAAAGAAGAAAGGACCTTTATGACTCCAGAGAGTTCTACCTTTTTGGCTTCGTCATGGCTAGCGGTATATATACGATTGCCATTCTACAAACCAGAGAGCACTGTTTCCTTGGCTGTTCAGTAATCTACCCCATCCTGCTTTACGACCACCTCACCTGTGAAATCAGGCAGGGCCTTATCATCCACCAGGAGGAGAGGCCGCACCTGCTTTTGCTCCAGAAGATTTCTGGCTGCTGTCAGAGACGTGAAGATCTCATTTTCTGCAATGTCAAACCCCAGTTTCGTCAGCCTCTCCAGCAGGTCTCTCTTGCACTCCTTCGTTGTGTTCGTCACAAATCGGATGGTAACCGGAGCGCTGCGCAGCCTGATGGACAGAGAGCAAAGGCAAATTGGCCACAGCACCCTTCTCTTTACGTACTCGTTCATCTCTTTGGGGGAAAAAAAAAAGGAACATTTGTCTAAAGGCTGCAGATGAAAAGATTGTATGCATCCCAGAGTACTGGTGCCACACAAGAAGCACAAGGTTGTTAACTTCTGTGGGCTGGAGAGCAACATGAAATAGACAGCGAGAATTACAGGTCCCAGGACAAGGCCAAGTCTCCTCTGCTTTGCTCCTCCCTGGAGAAGTCTGGAGGAAAATGGTGATTCCAAACCCCACCTCCACCGTAGCAGCAAACACACCTATGATCAACAACAACCAGTTTGAAAAGCCTTTTAATTCAAACTAGGTAATAAACCAGCCCTGTATTCTAGATCAGCAGCATCCTGAACCAAAATAAATAAACAAAAGAACCTTGTTGCTAAATTAATATATCGAACTCCACATGCTGGGTGAATTTCACAGCAGCTGTGGCTCATTCAGAGATGCTCCAGGAGCCTATGTTACCTGTGTGGCGATTTTATGTCAGCTTTTGCAGCCATTTCTCCTTGACTGAGGAACACTGATATCACATAAAACCACATTATTGCCCTACACTGACAGTACACACTACCAAACAATCAAATAATTTTAAGTGACAATTTCAACGACGTTCCCTTTAATTAGTCCCCCACCATCACTTTCTCTGTTGCTATAGAAACAAGCTCTGGCTTCATGACTGCATGGAGAACATCAGAATAAAGTTGGTCAACGCTGGAGACTTGCTTGCACCTGCCACTTCTTCCTCTTGTTTGTCATATACACTGACCCTTCACTGGCAAAAAAAATCCCCTGGTTGCTAATAAAATAAAAATTAGTATTTTTTTTTTTCCTATGGACCTCAATACTGAGAAGTTACCCTAAAAATGGAATCTATCCATTTGTTCCCTAAGCAAGATGCACGCCAATCATTTCAGCTTCTCTTTAGGAAGCACAATGATGTGGATTAGCAGAAAAAAAAACAGCATAAGAAAAATTTTTTTTTTTAAATCTCTTAAGCATAAAGACCTGGCTGTCTCGGCAGTGAAGTGACACCACACCTGTGACAGCAGGTTGACGATGTCAAACAGCATCAGACTCTCTCTGCACCTTATCCCTTCTCTAGCCCCCTCCCTCACCAAAGCCAGCACACGGCCTGCACGAGCACGGCTCAGCAGGAATCAAGCAGAAGCAAAAGACAAAGGAGAAGCAGTGGCTTTATAAAATAGTTTGTCTTCTGATTCTACAGAAGCTGTTTTTTTCTGTCCAGTCTACCACCCGGAGGTGAGCAGCAGACAGGACAGGTACCAAGCTCTTCTCAACAACATCACCACTTTTCTTTTTTTTTATAAATATTTGGATTTTTCAGAATGCTGACTCTCCCCTGGCACAAGTTCTCCCAGACACCAGGCAGACAAGGTCCAGTGAATGAATGGGTAATGAATGAGTACCCAATGCTTTAACAGTTTTCACTTCCTTGCAGTTTTACATCTTTAGCAGATAATTATTTCCACAGAATTATTTGTGAACAGAAATCCAGAATTTCCTAATGCCTCTGTGAACTTTTCCTCTGAGCAACAGTCCAGCTTTATAAAAATCTAAGCAGCCAATACAACTCCAGTAAGAATGTCTCACCTTTAATTCAACCCTATTCCTCTCCCCTGATTAATTCTTACTGTCCTAGCACCTCAAGGTGTCCTCCCTCACTCATCCTGATAGCAAATATCACTTTGTGTTTTTCTTCATGCATTGCAAGATGTCTTCTCCAGGAAAAGTGTCACAACACAGTACAAGTTGGGGTTGCAGATCCTATTTTTCCACTGACACGGACAGATTAAGTAATTTTACTGTGCCTCAGTTTCTTTAGGCACCCTTTCATCAGAAGATAAACAGGTACTTAACTGTCCTGTATCTTAACGAGTTGAAATTCCTGCAAAACATAGGCTGCATTATCAAATGTTTCTCCAACTAAAAAACGACTGAGGTTGTTTACTTCGCAGAAATAAACTTTTAAAATAATAATAATAAAGAAAAGCCTTAGCTGAAAGACCAAATGAAATGAGAACTCTGCAAAGGATGCCTTGCTCACTAGGCCAAGTTATTCTGTTATTCCACTTTAGCTCACCACAGACCTAAGGGCTCAGACAAACAGTAGTTAAACAAAGCACCAAGGAACAGCTCAGCTGAAGTGACTTTGGTGTACAATGAGGTAATTCAGGTTAATTTAACTACTTTCCACTTTGGCTACGGCTGTAGTCCCGTATGAATTAGTGGAAACACTCTGAATATTGTCTTTTTCTATCTGGAAAAGCCCTAGACAGAAACTTGGGAAAGCTGCAGGGGCTCAGGTGATACACGGCAACTATTCAAGATCCAGGTAGGCCCTTTGCTGATTTCTCTTGGTATCAACATGGGTATTAAAAAAAAAAGCAGAATTTGGCTGTGTATTTGCTTACCCATGACAGTGTAAAAAGGCAGAAGCTTCAGGCCTGTTCACCTAAAGAAGCGTCTTTGCGCAACCAGCACTGGCAAAACCTGTCAGAGGAAATCAAAATGAGGTGGCTTGCCTTTTAAGAGCTTCCTGCGCGCCGGGCACAGCTGAGTCTTCAACGTGAAGCGTGCCGCTGAGATCCACCAAGACGGCTTTCAGCGCACGCCGAGCTGCCATCCTTCCTTCCCCAGGGAAAAGGCAAATAAATGAAACAACAAAAAACTGGTTAGTAGACAATGGATAATAAAAATAAGGAACTCGGTTAAGCGCCTCATTTGTGCCAAACCTGGTATTACTCAGAACATTACTCGCAGTATTAAATGGGCCCCTTTAGACAGAGAAATAAAAGGCAATGTTTAAAAAAAATACATAATTGATGGGGCGGTATTTTCCCAAAGACTCTATATATGGAAATCAGGTGCTATTTGTTTTTTAAGTGCCTTTATTTGTGCGCGTCAAAAAATTCTCTAAACAAGTAAGAGTACTGGGAAGAGGATCATTAGGTCTGGTATTGCTGGTTCAAGGCCTCAGCAAGCACATTCCAGCAAGTCCCATCAACACCAATGGTGCTGTTCAAGTAAAAATAAATACAAATATTACTAAGGAATGATACAGCGCTCCGACTATAAAGCTCAAAACGCTCCGTGAAAGCGGATATTGTTAATTTTATTTTTTTGCAAGCGAGATCTACGGTGAGCCAGCCCGCAAATCAAGTGCCCTAGCTCTTTGGTTATTCAGTGGTTGACAGCCTGTGTGCCAGCGCGGATTTAACCTGGAAGCTCTCAGGGATATTCAGCCCCTCGAAGGGCGAGTCCCTCCTCTTGCAAAGGGGGCAGTCAAGCAGTTTTTCTACGGCAGGCTTCTGTGTCACACAAACAGGGACAGGAGGCTCAGCCCAAAAGAGAAGCCAGCATTCAAAGGGTAAAGGCACTGGGAAGAAAACAGTGAGGTCCCGTGCAAGTAATCTGGCTAAAAAGCTGTTTTCAGAAAGTAGTATTTCTCTTTAAGTGTGCTGCAAGTGCTGTATTTTGCCGCACAAGCAAGTCTGCTGAGCTATTTCTTAGCAAATGTCCAATACAGAAGCTTTCCTCCTATTTGTTAGGCAACAATGACTACCTGATCTGTCATCACAAATTTATGTTGAACTGTTCCAGTTATAGACAGAACACGTAACATGTATGTACTTTTAAAAAAACCACACACAGAGCAGTCAACACCATTACTACAACCTGCCTTAATAGATTTAAATTTCTATCAGGACAGTTTTATCTTTGCAGAGAGTTTTATCAATGATCAGCGTCATGTGAACTTGATGTCTCAGGTACAAGACACACGCGCAGAAAACTATCACATTCCACTTCTATTATTCCTGATGGTTCCCTGCAATAAGAAAAAAAAAATCCTCATTCTATGTCTGTTGCTATGCAGGCCAAGGTTAAAAGTCTGCAACAAAGAGCTGATAACAGAATTCCTAAGGGAGCTTCATCAACTGCAAGGGAAAAGGGCAGGAAGTTTCCAAAACATCTTCACTGAGTAAAATACTTAGTGCAGACAAAGTGCCTGAACAGAATGGAATTTGCATGACTCTACATTATCTCCATGACAAAAAAAAATAAATCCCTCTTCCCTCAGGCACTTCAACTCTAGCACAGGGAATTTTGAGTGCTGAGAGATTAAAAAGAGGACTGAAGAAGGTGCTTTTATATAAATTCTCTAGACAAAGACACATGACTGCAGAGCAACAGCACCATGCCTGCATGGATAGCACTGATAGAATATCCTAGTTTAACAGAAATCGGATTTTTGCTTACTCCTCTTTCACCCTAGATCTCCATTGGTTCTCCTGTTCAGAGTGTATTTACTCAGGTGGTATGGAAGCTGTTTGCAGAGCCAGTTTTCAGCACAGCTGATTTAAGTATAAGGCTCGTGGCCTAGCAAGAAAGTCCTAAAAAACTTCAGTACCTCAGTTTTCATAAAGGCAGCCCAGCACATTAGGGGAACCTCACCTTCACGCTGGCGTTACTGTGAGGGTGATGGCCACTAGCCCAGGTTGCCCAGAGAAGCTGTGGATGTCTCATCCCTGGAAGTGTTCAAGGCCAGGTTGGCCGGGGCTCTGAGCAACCTGATCGGGTTGGAGATGTCCCTGCCCAGGGCAGGGGAGTTGGAACTGGATGATTTTTAAGGTCTCTTCCCCCTCAAACCATTCTGTGATTCTGTTGCAGCTACAGCCATGAGATGAAGCCGTACGATAATTCAGGCTGTTCAGGACATAAAGGGACCCTCCAGTTCAACGCCCAACAGGTCACTGGCGGCCAAAGGGGCCTGCATGCCGTACAGGGACGCAACAATGTGCTCAAAACCTACACAGGAGAGGCCTCATCCCCTTGCAGGAAGGCTTGTAATGGCACAGACGTTCCTCTGCCACGCTCCCCATGGCGGGGGTGCCCCACGCTGCCCAGGCAGGGCCAGCCTCCCCCAGCTCCTCTTCCTCCTCTCCCCCAGACCCCACCGCAAGGGCCCGCACGGTGCCACCAGCGAAGGGCAGGCCTTTCCCCGGGGATGATGGCTTCACATCCCTCTGGGCAGCGAAGCTGGAGCCCCTGAAGCTACCAGCGAGCCCCAGGACAAGGCAGCAGAGGGGCCCAGGCCCGGGTCAGGCTGCGCTGAGGGGAGCGGGGCCGCAGGCCATTACCCGCCATTGCCCCCTGAGGAGCGGGGACAGTCAGTGCCTCTGTGGGGAAACCCGGGGCCCTTCCTCTGCCCCAAAAACGCCGTCGAGGTCGGATACCTTCCACTCCCCTCACCATATTGGAAAGGGCATCAGGATACACCTACCCCCCCCCACACCCCCCCCCCACTCAAGGACATGGTACCGCCCCTTTCCGCCAGTTTACAACGGGCAGGTGGGCCGGTCCATTCTCCAATGGGTAACTCTCCGAGCTCCGCAGGCTCCCCTTTCCCCTGTCGCGGATGGTTCCGCCCGCCCGCTGGCGCCCGAAGAAGGCGGACGGGCCCACTCGGACGAGAGGGGAGAGCAGCGCGTCGGCAGCGCCCCGTCCCCGCGACTCACCTGCCTCCAGCCGCTCGGCCGCACCGCACCGAGGGGTCCTCGCCGCGCCGGTACTGCCCAACCGAGCGCCGGTGTCCGCCCGCCGCCAGCGCGGCAGCCACAGCCGCCGCAGCCCTCGAAGCGGAGCCGCGACGCGCTCAGCCTTCAAAAGCCGGCGTTTCCCGGCTGGGTTTTATCAGCGGCTGACAGGCAGCGCGCCGGGCAGCCCGTACCGGCGCTGAGGGCCCGAGGTGCCTCCGAGGGGAAGGCGGGAACCGCCATGAGGCCGGGCCCGGCGGGCGGGCCGGTTCCAGCGGCGGCGGGGAGGCCGGAGTTGCGGGATCAGGGGGCGGGAAGGAGCGGGGGGAACCGCCGCCCCGTGCCCCAGCGAGCCCGCTTATCGAGGGGTACGCCTGCTGTGCGATTCCTGGCTGAGGCGGCCCAGCGAGGTGTTCTGGGACATTTTGCAGATGGGCTCCCTCCCGCTGCCGTGTTGGAAGGATCTGGTTGGAAGATCCACGGCTTCGGCTGTGGCAGGAGCAAGGCCCCGTCTGCGGAGACCGCTCTGTAGCTGTGGTGGCAGCGGAGCACAGCCTGCTCATCCGCAGGAGAGGCGGCGTACAGAAAACCCGGTATCTTAAGACAGTACAATTCTAAATTCGTAACGTTGCAAGCTAAGGTGATATGTCAAAGATAATTAAAGGGACTTTGAGATTCATTTATTCGTGTACAAACCCATTACCTTCCTACTTTTCCCTTCTCTTGTCCCCATGTCCTTCAAAACCTTGAAGAAAAACAGTACAGAATTGTGTATTGTTCCTTTCTGTATTAGCATTTATTATTATTCCTGTCCATATTTGTGCTAAAGACTGAAGCATCCTACAAGCTTCGCTTTCACCACCCAGCCAGCCACAACAGGTACAGCCACACTGAACACGTCTTCTGTTTACAAATCCTTACTAGAACCAATTGTTCTACACCGGAAAGCGTTCGTTCTCATCAGTAAAATGTCGTGGTTACTGTCATTTCTGTTCCAGGTATGAACACTAACGCTCTTCATGGTTTGAAGTGAGTACCGTGGGGCTCTTCACCTGGTGGAAACTTTTTTGCACGTTCCCTGTTACCCCAGCCACTGCCAGGTTTGAGTGCTTCGCCTTGGCCGCAGCAGACGTGGTTCAGAACAGCTCAAGGCCACCCGCAGAGGTGGTGGCAGTGTAATTATTCCTTTGCCATTCCTCTCTACGCTCTCTGCCTGTTTGTTGGCTCCCCGTTTGCCCTCATCCCTGCTCATTACCTGAGAGACCTGATCTTCGGCTGGTGCCCCACTTTGCGTCGCTATTTCGCATCCGGCAGGTAAAAACACATCCCAGTTTTGGCTCAAAAGCAGGATTCCTCCTGCACAGAGCTGCTGCTCCTTTTCACTGCACGTGTCTAATTGATTTTGAAATTATCTGCCCACGTGCAATAAGCCATGCATTGAAACTTCAGCCCTTCTGAAAGGACAGGAAGATGGAAGAAATAACTTTTTACCCATTTTTAAATCTGCTGCTTGTAATCTTTAGTTTTATTTTAGTAAGAACTAGTGTTTTAACAGTCAATACATAGGAAAAGGGAATGATAACTCAAGCTGTCCTTTAAATCATTCAGTACCTTCAACCGAATGCATCGGCAATAGAAACATCTACTGCTTTTTTACAAAAAATTTAGAAAAATAGAAAAGGCCTGCATACCTTCCATGTTTTATCTGTTCCACGTCCAGGCACATTTCTGTTCCAGAAACCAGGCAGTATGTAACACAGATACATGAAAATAACTGATCCAGACAGTACCCTCATCACCTCTGAATTACACAGAGCTTATTTAAGAAAAACTTGGATCACAGATCTACCTCTTTTTGAATTTAAAGCCTAGGATGATCCTGTTCTGCCTCTGGACAATGTTACCATGCCTCATTAGGTTTGCTACATAAACCAGCATCCAGCTTCAGAGAAAAGAGATGATACTTCCCAGTGCCACAGGGATGGGAAAAGTATTTCATGTGAAACCAGTAACTCTTGTATCCGGAACAGGACGAAATGGAGTCCTGGGATACTCCTGCTGTGCACAGGTAGAGAGTGAATTACGAAAGAGAGTGCTTAACTTAGAAATTCAGAATTTATTTATAAGTTTTCACTAAAAAAAAAAAAAGGAAAACAACATAAAACTTTCTTCCTGGATATACTCTGCTCTGCCCAACATTGCAACTGAAGATCATTAAATTCATTTACACAGTTTACAGATTTATCTTTGTATACAAGTGTACGCTTTAGCCAACAAGACGTCGAAGAAGAGATGGTAAACTAAGCTGTTTCAAAGCAATGAAGCTGCCAGGTTTCCTTTGGCCTTCCCCATTTTAAAAATAAGCTAAAACACTTTCGCAGAGGAACAGACGCAAGGCTTCTAACTCTTCTCAAAAGGTACATGAAAATCAGCCTTCTGCACTTCAGACTTGCTAGACAGTATTGGACCTAACTCGGGAGCCTTAATTGCAAGAGCAATTAGGAATAAATTCTGTGACGGAGCTGCAAGATCATACCCACAGTTTGGATTTCAGTAAGTTGTTAATTTAACAAAGGAAGACGGAGGGTGGGGGAAGAAGCAGCGGTAGCAGAAGAGGCTGCAAGTTTGCAGAGTTTTAAACAAAAAAAAAATTGCATTTGAAAAGGGCACGGTATTCCCCTCCCACATTTCCCAGGAAGCTCAGAATACAAGTGGTTCCCCGCTCCCGACACCCTAATCACCACGCAGAAGTTTAACACACATTTTTTTAAGTATCGTATAAAAAACCTTGACAGAACAGTAACCAAGGCTAATCACTAATATCACCTGCTAGTCTAAATTAACACAGAGTTGCCCAGCCTTAAGTACAACTTTTTCAGATTTTGCATAGCAATGGCATCTGTTTTCAACTTTACCATTGGCATGAAATGTTACTGATTTTAAGAGTCTGCCAAACACCAAGAGAAAAATCCCGTCCTCAGCAAAACCAGGAACTCCCAATGTGAACTGAATCAAGACTTTATCCAGCTTTTGCCTCCCTCAGTGTCACAACTGTAATAATTTGTAATGTGTTTCCAGGACCTAACTCGTATTCTCTTAAATGGTACTGTGTTAGGAACTGAAATAAAGAACACCGTTGCTTTTCTTAATTTGAAAATAAACTGGGAGGTGTACTGGAGGAAATTAATCCCTGAGTAACGAGAGGTTTAAAAACCGCATCCTACTGACAGTCATCGCAGTATGTTACGACGCGTACTCTTAACAGGCAGCAACAGAACTCGTCACAGTCCGATATATTCGCAGCGTTGTTGCACCGATCCCATTATCTTGTTTAATGAAACTGCAAGTGAACATGAGGAAATGGGATAAATAGAAATAGTGTCTTTATTAGTATAGGTTGAAGGCCAAATTGACAGCTAAACCGTGCCGGATCCCCAAAAACTCAGAGCAGTGATGGTTAGCAACTCGCTTCTTTGGATGTCCAAAAGATTTTCTCCGGTACCTTCAACCAAACAACAGGAGGAGAACGATTGTAATGGAGTTCACTGCTATTAACGGCACTGCAGAGAAAGAAGAAGAGTAATTAATTGTGAAAATGTCTTTTTGCACATCGCGAAGTGACAGACCTTTTGTCTGATCTTGGAAGACCACCTTTTCAGGAGTAAAAATCAATCAAGATTTTTAAAATACCCAGGATCAAAGTAGGATCATAGCCAGGATCAAAGCCTAGGACACTAAAAATGAGTAGGAAACAACAGCATAAATATTTTTCTACAGCCCCTCATCAACTTTAACTCAAGCAACTCTTTCTCCAAATGAAACTAAACCTTCTCAAAGTCAGCTTCTACCCTTGGCTTTACTGTGATTTAGAAGAAATGTATCTGTTTTTACTCTGTGGTGACCAGGATTTGTTAATTCTTGTTTATCATTGCCGATAAAAGGAATTTTTGGTGTGCTTTATAGTGAAAAACTATCAGTAACTTACAAATCCAAGTCTTTTTTTTAACCCCATCCTCTGAGGCACATAAGCCTGACTTACCTTTAAGAATCATAGGAATTGCATTTCCCTCACCAGGTACTTCATATAAAATCTAATTTAGCCAGTTAGCTAATTGCACAACTCTGATCACCGAGCTTTCACCCAGCTCCCACACGCCGAGGAAAGACAAGATGCAGCAGCCCAAGCCGGAGTCGGGGAATGTTTTACGCTTTATCAAATTTAGGGCGCGAGCGCCGCAAGCTGGGACCTGCACCCTCCCGTACAGAGCCCACACCTAAAGGAAGGAACCAGAAGGAAGGACAGACTGGAAATGACGGGCAGAAAAAGCAGCTGTTTGGTGAAAGAAAAAAAAAGAGTCAAAATACCGATGTTACTTCATTGAAGCAGAGAAACAAAACTTTCCAGACAACAACGTTTAAGCAAAAGATCGTCACCTTACCTCTCATAACGGTTTGTACAGATCGAATAAGGTTCGTCAGCTGTGCCTTAATTCCTGGTTCCTCTCCAAAGCCTCCAATCCCTTGATCGCTTCCCCAGCCAACTGTGTCACACAAAACCAGCCGGATATGTTAGGGAAAAAAAAACAAAAAACAAAACCATGGAATGAACGACAGCAGCAATATTCACCAGTGGTCTATCTTGAACATGGCTACCACGCACACTGGAAAAAAAAAATACAAACTGATTTGCCTTACTTCAAGATTGGATTTTAAAACCACTGAAAACTGTTAAACCTTTTAATTAACGAATGCAGCAGTAATGACAGAGCGATGTTTCTGCAAAGGAAACCCTGACCTTTTTCAGACCTTACTGTTCCCTGCATGCCAGAGAAAGAAAAGAGTTTATATGGGCTTAGGGAAAAAAACAAAACAAAACAACAAAAAAAAACCCTCACAAAAATAAAAACAAACGAACTACAATCTGCTCATAGTAAGATAAAATAATTGCTGGGTAGGAAGTGATGCTTCTGCACCGAGAAACAGGCTGTGCGACAGAAAACGGTCAGCACAGGTTCCAAACCAGCATGATTTTTGTAACTGCTATTAAAAAACAAAACAAAACCAAACCAAAACAAAGGCCTCGGGAGCTGTTCAGCGGGTGACAGAAGCAGTGAAGGTTCACAAAATTCACCAAGCCCTTCCAGGGGGAACCCTCGAGGCGTGTGCCCCTTCCTCCCGAGGGGACCAGGGGACGAGCGGAGCAGAGGAGGGAGCGGCTGTCCGGATCTGAAGCTGCTCTGTGCAACCTGCAAGGATTTTTTTTCTCCAGAGACAACTTTTCAGTGGTTTATTTGTTTTTTTTGCTTTATTTTTTTTTTCTTTTTCCCTACTCCTTGTCTCCCGCTGGCGAGTCCTCTCCCTCGCCGCTTCCCACTGGGATGAAGCGTGGAGTTATTCCCCCCGGGAACATCAAGCGGCTTGATATCCGGATGGCAGGATGGGGTAACCATCTGCAACTCCTGCCAAAAAAAAATCCAGGCTCGGGCTGACCTGGGGAGAAGTCTGGGCTCGCTGCATCAGGACACTGCAGAAAACCTTGGATCACGCGTAGTTGTTTTCGGAGGCTCTGCAAATTTTTGCGTCGGTGGCTT
>WHYT01013291.1:63542-103542 GCA_009806455.1 Tetrax tetrax
GAAATCGTCCCAGCGCGGCTCGGGAGCGCCCGTATCAATAACCCAGCGTGGGTAGAATTAGCCAAAAACATAAACCCCGTCCTATCTAAAATCATAGTTTTTGATATTTAACTTTACGGACAGTATCTGAGGTTTTTTTTTTTTTTTTTTCCCCTGTATTTTTTCAATATATATTGATTTACATTTTTTGTTCTAGCAGGAAATCAGAAATTACTTTTCATCCAAAATGTCGCGGCTGCAGAAGTCAAGATTCATAGCAGAATCCAAAAGAAAGAAAACAATTGTATCTGATATCAGACCAACTGGGGCCTCTGGGTGCTTCCACAGTCAAATAACAAAAATAATGATAACTGGAGCTCAGGGATACTGTATAGTTATTGATGCATAAATATACTTTTTTTTTCTCCTTTCAGTCCGATTGGCTGAAGTGGGTGATTTGCGTAATCTCTCTGATTTTATTTCTCACTAATCATATAATATGCAAACCCTAGAACTCCAGATGGCTGATAGATTTTATTGCTCAATCAGGGTACAACGATTTGCATAATCACTGTGCTCTGATGGTGATCAGACTCGTTCGCCGTGACAGAAATGAAAACTTTGGCGAGGCTCCACCTCATTATTTGCCCCGCCACAGACTTCTGATACGACCTGGGTAAATTATGCACCTTTTATCAATATTTTACCTCCATGCTTCAGCTCTGGGTTAAGATCCACTCACCAGCAAGCGCGAGATGATCTGATACTTCAGCAATTAATTAAGCGTCGGGATCATAGGATCGATAGACGCTCAGACAGCATGCGAATTAGCCATGAAGAAACTCACACCTCAACTTCTTCTGGTCTTCAGCATTTCTTTCCAAAACACTTGCTTTAGTATAGTTGATGACGTAGTATTATACATCTAAATAATAATTACAATTAAATGACATGACATTTTAACAGCTGGAACTGGAAGCGAGAGAAAATAACTTCTTTATTCCCATCTAGATTGTAAACTTGCTAGAACTACAAACCTCCTAAAAACAATCAGTTTAACGTTTTAAGATGGAGCCATTTCTAGTTACCCAGGGGCCCCCAAAGTTTGCAAAAAAGCTTTTTTAATCATTCAAACCATCTTTTTTTTTTTTCATGTGTCTATAAATAATAAAAAGGGCTGATCTTGATTTTTACCAATCTCCACACACGCAAAGAAAGTCAATATTGGGCTGAAAAGGTTTCATCCCAAAGGTCATCGCTATTTTTTACGAAGTTGTGAGTGCTTGGCACATAATGGTCTCACAAATTGAATTGTTCTCAGACATAACTTAAGGCATTATGGCAGCAATTCTATTAGTAAATACAGATAAATATGAGGGGTCACTAACAGGCGTGTTTAATAACCACCATCATCAAGTAGCATTTCCTGGCCTACCTCTTTACGGTATCCAACCTATAAATAAATACTAACCTCAGTGAAGAGCTAATGTTTAGAATTACAGCACTGATAAAAAAAAAAAAAAGAGGTTTTTAAAATAAGTATACAAGTTATGGCTTAGTATTTTACCCATAATTAAGATATATTTCCAAAGAGCAGCTGCTATCAAGCTTACATAAACTTGACGTGATTTTCCCCTCTGTAAAATCCATCATGGCAACTTAACAACCACACGAGTCTTATCTCTGAATCATCGTGTTGTGTGGTTGAAGGGAAAACCAGACAAAGTCTCTTACATTAGAAGGAAAGCTTTGTTTTTTCCTTCATTAAGGTGTTATGTTTCAGTGCAGTAAATTCCTGTGGTGTCATCTGCAGAGTGCAGTCAATCACCATAAAGGAGAGTTTTAAACCCCCTTACAGATGTCAAAGGATTAAACTTCAGGCTGGTGAAGTATTGTGAAGACCTTGGTATTTTTTATTCTCAGTTTGTTGTTCACTATCGTCAGACAGAGCATAGCTCCTTGGATCTGACTGTCCTGTACAGTTAATGAGACTCGAGCTTGTCGCATGCATGTTTTCAGGATTACGTTAGGTTATTACTGGTGAGCAAATATCAGGTCAAAGGAAGTAATCTCACTACTTCAGTCCCGGCATAGAATCACAGAATGGTTTGGTTTGGAAGAGACCTTAAAGATCATCCAGTTCCAACCTCCCTGTCCTGGACTGGGACATCTTCCACTACACCAGGTCGCTCAAAGCCCCATCCAACATCCTTCACCTCACTTGCTACCATCTCCTGAGTTTATTTTCTGACCTAGCTTTGACAATTTTCTCTTTAGATATTTTACATACCCATAGATGTATCAGTAAGAATATTTTTGTGACACATGAAAGGCTGGACATTGGCCCAACCCATCCCAAGCTGAAAGTGAAGAAATGCATTTTGTTGGTGGCAACTCTTTCACCCTGATTTGACTTCTGTAATTGCCAGTGGAAAGACTCTTATCAGGAACATGGCATCAGCCTATTTTCCATGCTTCATGCCAGGTGGTTGCTAATTAATGCATTGACGAGCTTTGCCAGCGGGCTTAGTCATACCTCATGAGCTGAAGATGAGCAAACTTTAAATATTCACCCTTGGAGTCCAGAAGGAAGCTTGCTACCTTGTGGTTTTACCTTAACAGGGCTCTGAACGGACACTAACCATGTGGAACAAGGTATTGGATCATGGAGTTGAATCCTTACTCCTGCCTACCGTGTACCAACCTCTACCATTAACTGAAAAATTCTGTGCATGTGAAAAATTTCGGTTCTGTGGCTCAGTTAGGTGCTACAAATAAATCCCACAGCTACCCTTCCCTGTTCAACTAAAGCCTCCGTCATCCTTTGCTCATCGCACCTCTTGCGCTGCCGAACTGCTGCAAAGGTTAATGTTGCGTCCTACGGACGTAACGTGTCTCCTGTGAGCACAAATTGAGTATTTAACTGATTTCATGTCCAGTTGTTTGTTTTAGCCACCAAAGCCAGGAATGCGATAAGATTTTGTACATTTGCGAGAATTAGCACCTAGTTCTTACCCTTACCCCTGGAAAGTGACCAGTCCTCCCCTTCAAAAACACAGCCTGCCAGCTTTCCTAAGATTTGTACCTTGAGAAGACATTAACATAGCTTCATAGACAAAGGAAGATTGAAGAACAAAGGAAAAACAAATACAAAATTCTGAATTTACGCCTAGATTTATTAATGCCATTTCCTAAGTTTATTGTGCTTGGCTCTGGGACCGTAACAGCCTTTAAGTGTCGTTTGTTGTCTAGTGCATGCACACACACACACGTGCCGCTCTTCCTCTTGGCAAGATGCTCTGCATCTTGCAGCGTTACATTATTTACGTTATCCTGTACTACGATTACTGGCATCTTCACCCCAGTCACCGTTTGCGTTGTGTTCATGCTGGAACACACCATCCCACAACCAAAGCCCGTTGCGCTCCGTACCATATAGATATTTTTCAGACATGGCAGGCGTAGGGATTTTCCAGTCCACGTCTCAGCTAGAAAACAGTGGATATCAAAAGCTGTCCTACACGGGGAATGGGGCAGCAAGAAAACAAATAGACTCTGTCAGAGAATTGGAAGTCTCTGCTTAGCCCTGCCTCACCGCTGACAGAGGGTGAGGATTTGCAAGCGCTGAGGCAGCAGCAGGTCTTAAGGAGGGATTTACAGGAAGATGAGGAAACAGCTCCGTGAATTTTGACAAGGAGGCAGGGGGATTTTGTCTCCATGCAGCGAGCGGCATGAAGAAAGAGCAGGGGTATTAAGGACAGTGAAGAGAAGGGATGCCCGAGGCTGAGCAGGAGCAGCTCGCTAAACAGAGGTATGGAAAAAGGGAGACCAACACAGCACAGAGCGTTACAGGCTTGGGATTGGTGTTTGCCACCATGGACGTGCAAGCATGTGTCCATCAGACCATGGAGAATGGTGTCATAGCAATAGTTTCAATGGAAATAAGGCTAATCTCAGAGGAGGAAAGATCCCGCTGTAGCTGAGCCTCCACCAGTGAGGGTGACATGTCCCCATCTTCAGAATCAGATCTGGTTTCCACCTCTGCTAACAAAAAAAAGTTACTCAAACTGTGCTTTTGGGACAAATACGGAGGTGTTGTAGTGGTGACTGAAATCCGACTGCCTTTGCAGCACAGCACTCTGAAATGCCTAATGCCTGCATGGATCTGTGCGGCAGCCTCATCTTTCTGTGCCTGCCCTAAGTCCCTGTTTGGATAAGCATCACGTACAGGAGCTTACACCAGTGTCAGCGTCACAGTGCGTCCCACTCTCCACCAACAGCTTCCCCAGTGAACGGCTGGCCCCATCTAAGCCTGGAAGATGATGAAATTCATTCTTCATCGGTTTGGTGGATCTTGGGTCTCCTGTTTGAAAATTTAAGTCCTGATAGCACCCTCAGACCACACACCGCAGTGCGCAGGAGTGTTGATCAGCTCGAGGGTAGGAAGGCTCTGCAGAGGGAACTGGACAGGCTGGACCGATGGGCCAGGGTGAACTGTATGAGGTACAACAAGGCCAAGTGCCAAGTCCTCAACTTGGGTCACAACAACCCCATTCAACACTACAGGCTTAGGGAAGAGCAGAAAATGACCTGGGGGTGCTGGCCAACAGTTGGCTGAACATGAGCCAGCAGTGTGTCCAGGTGGCCAAGAAGGCCAACAGCCTCCTGGGTTGTATCAGAAACAGTGTGGCCAGCAGGAGTAGGGAAGCAATTGCCCCCTGTATTTGGCACTGGTGAGGCCGCACCTTGGAATACCGTGTGCGGTTTTGGGCCCCTCAGTACAAGAAGGATGTTGAGGTGCTGGAGCATCCAGAGAAGGGCAATGAAGCTGGTGAAAGATCTGGAGCACCAGTCTGATGAGAAACAGATGAGGGCACTGAGGTCATTTAGTCTGGAGGCTGAGGGGAGACCTCTTCACTCTCTACAACGGCCTGAAAGGAGGGTGTGGGGAGGTGGGTGTCAGTCTCTTCTCCCAAGCAACAAGCAATAGGATGAGACTAAATGGCCTCAAGTTGCGCCAGGGGAGGTTTAGATTGGATATTAGGAACAATTTATTCACCAAAAGGGTTGTCAAGCACTGGAACAGGCTGCCCAGGGAAGTGGTTGTCATCACCCCTGGAAGTATTTAAAGGACATGTAGACATAGAGCTTATGGACATGGTTCAGTGGTGGACTTGCAGTGCTAGGTTTACAGTTGGAGTCGATGATTTTAAAGGTTATTTCCAACCTAAATTATTCTCTGATTACTTCCACCATTAGCTAAAGCACAGTCACCAATGCCAACAACTCTTCCAACCTGTTGGTGACTGTTAAGTGCCTTACTGATCCTGCAGATTCTTCCAGTGCTCTGCAAAGTGTGAGCACCAAGGAGGAACAGACCATGCCAGACCTCTTTTGGAGGAATACCCGCTGGTCAAAGGGCTTTTCTCCTGCTCCTTTTGGTCTTCCATCTCCTTCTAGGGAAAACATGCAGCAGGTGGGCCGAGAAAGTTGATGAGATAAATGTAAAATTATATATCCTGCAGCTCTTGCGGAGTTCCTAGCAGCAGTCAGCAAAGGGCATGAGGTTGGACTAGGCTGGCCAGATCCAGGGAGCACACCTATCCCTCTCCGTGCCAGATCTCAGACTAATCTGTCCCCTGTAACTGTCACCTGAATGGGGAGGTCAGCCAGGCTTGTTCCTTAGCCAGAGGTCTTTGGTGCAGGGAACATTGCAGCACCCTGTTTAAAGATTAATAGGTGGTATCTTCCTTCAGGCTGTAAAAGTGAGCAGATAGAAAAAATCAGAAACCTGGTGACTTAAGAGATTGCAGTCTGTCCAATAGTGTTAGCGTAGCCACAGAGTCGTGCAGCCAGCAGGAAAACATGTGCAAAAGGTTGGGTCTGGGCATAACGCGTGGGATTCACATGAGTCAGAGAGACTGGGAAATCTTTGTAAAAATTACCAGAAATCCCTCTCTGTATTATTTTCCCATGACTCATTCCCCAGAAAGAGATAATATGGAAAGACGTGTGTCTCTACGGTAATTTTTTAACACAACATATCACAGAGATAAGGGACATATATCTACACTTTTTCTCCACTTCCATAAAAAAAAAAAATCCCCTTTTCCTGCATTTTCTAATACTGGTGTGGTACGGGTTGACAGACCAAACCTATGGTGGAGAAAATGAAGTGCGGGATGTCAGTCCATCAGCTCACCAGCATACACCCCCAAGTCCTTCCTCCAGAAGAAAGCTGCAGGGGGAAGAAGCTGTGGGCCATCACTGCTCCGGGGCTGAATCGGGGGGTGTTATCGAGACAGCATAGGAGAAGAAGGGTAACTCAAAAACGGAAATTGTCTCTTCGGAGGTGGCAAACTCAGGCAAAAGAGCTCCTTTGTCAGATAGAAAACTTATACACACCGGGCCAGTCGTATCCACCGTTGAAATCTGATCAGAGCTATTGTTTGTCACTGTAATATTTTCCACCACCACAGGTGTACTGAGATCTTTGGAGGAATAATTTGATGTGCAGCGCCTGGCACAACAGAAATGGAGCAAAACAAATCATTAGGTGTTAGATAAGCATGAAGAGCTGTTTGTATTTTGAACCTAATCCAGTTAACAACAGGATATAACTAATGGCAGTGCAGCACTAATAGCTGGCATAGAACTGATTTAATTAATTGTGTAGGTGACCTTTTCCCCTCCCTCTAATCTTCTGCCTTTTAGCACAAAACACATCTTATGACCCCATCACCTTCCTCCATTTGGCTAGCTGCACTCAAACTAAAGCTGAACAAAAAAAATGTTATAGAGATTTCTCAAAACATATTGTTTACTTCCTTGCTATAGAAATAAACATCTCAAGGAGGGTCCCTCTTGTGACTTCAGGTTGTTCTTGAAAAAAATGAAAATGCTGGCACTAATGAGAAATTAGGGGCTTAATTTCCCTCAATAAAATTTCAATATATATATATATATGCATTTCAGTAAAATCTGGGGAGGGGGAGAAGAATTTGGTCCACATACGAAACAAAAGCAAATGTCACTGCCCTAAAGAGCAACAAGGTGAAGGGTCTGGAGCACCCGTCTGATGAGGAGCGGCTGAGGGAACTGGGGTCGTTTAACACGGAGAAGAGGAGGCTGAGGGGAGACCTCATCGCTCTCTACGACGGCCTGAAAGGAGGGTGTGGGGAGGTGGGTGTTGGTCTCTTCTCCCAAGTAACAAGTGACAGGACAAGAGGAAATGGCCTCAAGTTGCGCCAGGGGAGGTTTAGGTTGGATATTAGAAAAAATTTCTTCACCAAAAGGGTTGGTGAAGCACTGGAGCAGGCTGCCTAGGGCAGTGGCTGATTCACCATCCCTGGAGGTATTTAAGGGACATACAGATGTGGTGCTTATCGACATGGTTTAGTGGTGGACTTGGCAGTGGTAGGTTAATGGTTGGACTCCATGACCTCAAAGGTCTTTTTCAACCTCAATGATTCTGATTCTGTGAGGCCAAACTGGTATTACCCAAGCACCCAACCTAGCCACCGTTAATGAACCCCGCTGTGGGCTGATGGAGAAGGAGCTTGGATAAAGGAGAACCCTGAGAAGCACCAGGATTTGGCAGGCTCTTCGCATGGGCTCCTTGATCACACTTGGCTCCTGGGGGAATTAATTACTGCACACATTTCCTTGGTGACCCTGGGGCCTCTCTTACTGCCTAACACTCACCTCCGGAGAACGCTTATTGCTACGGTGATGGCAACCAACAGTAAGAGGCTTCCACTGAGAGACACCATGATAATCTCGTAAGTAGATGATGATGAACCTTGAAGAGAGTATGGAAATTAGAGGTGAGTTTTGCCAACAAACAGGTTTAAGAAATACAGCCTTTTGTGAAATGACCCCAGGTTGTTACAGGCTGAAAATACTGATTGTCCTGCTGCTGCAGACCATGGATGGAGGGGGACAACCAGCTCTGCACTAGGAGGGCGTTCCTGGCAAACTAGTTTTTCTTAAAAAATCTCACAGCTTGGTTAATTAACTCATGGGTCTTTAAAGTACAAAGCAAAACTGCTTTGCAGGGCTGAAACCCAGCCCCGTGGATCTTAGGATGGAAAAGCATGCCCTGCACTGTTGGACCATGAAGCTATTCCATGTATTATCCACCTATTCACAGTAAAGCCATAGCAGGATCCTGAATCATACTGCCTCTCTGGCCATCACTTTCCATCCACTTCCACCCTTTTCAATCTCTATCCTTTTTGGCTCTTGTATTTAATTCCAAACTTAAAATAGTGAACTTTGGCTCCCGTCCCCTACCTACTCCCACCTCCAAGTCTCCCACTCCTCTCTTCTGCTGTAACAGCTCCTTTTATTTCCACCATTCTTCCCTCTCTAAAACACCAACAGAGATGGGTCTAACATGGCTAATTAATTCATATCTTTCGAGCCCATTCAACACTCTTTATCTGCTAATTTTAGGTACTTCATAACACTGCTATTGCCTGGATCCTCACAGTAGTGTCACCACACATCTAAACACTGGAAAACAGATTTAAAATGCTAACAAACAGCAAAGCAAAGCACCTTCTTCCTTGGAAACCACTGTGTTCTGGAAACCCTCTTCACCAGCATGGACCATCCTGAAAAAGAAAGCCAACAGACATCCAGATCGCACATTTATTTCTGATTCGTTTATGATATCTGAGTATTTCACCATCTTTAATGAGAATTATCTTTACAACTTCCTTGTGAGATAGATTCTGCTATAACCGTTTTGCAGACTGGGAATCTAAACAAGATGGGACAAAGCCAAGAAACAGAATTTAATCTGACATGAAAAACCTGAATGTTTCTCTTAAGGCAACGAATTTCCCCAGGTGCCTTGAGTTTGAGTTCATGTTTGTCTACAGCATATCATCTTGGCATGGACAAGCACGTTGGCATCACACTCTAGCACATACTTTTATCTAAACCCAGCAAATTTGCCCCAGGACACAGAGGGAGACTTTAGTACAAAAGGTAACTGAGCCCAAGTTTTTCAAGCCCACGTTACAGCTTTTCTTTCGCTACCTCCAGAAGTGGAGTGCTTAACTCCTGTAAAAAAAAAAATCTCAGCCATCCCATAGGAAAGTAACTAGGAATGATTAACCACTAGACGGAAAGATGATGGGGGCCCAAAATACCATCTATTGCTTTGTGGCAAGTAGCAATATGGCTTCACCACAGCAATGTTGCCTGTCATCAAAACCCTCATCCAAGCACCAAGTTTCTCAAAAAGGTGGGTGAAGCTTTCATCAACAGCAAGCGTCCTGAAAGCAAGGGATGGATCATCAACCTACTGTTGAGGCAGGGAAACTGAGGCTAACAGTTTGTCTTACATCGGTCAGTCTGTGGCATGGCTGGGAATTTCAATATCTCTTACCTTTTGTTTTTATGTCTTCACTAAGATAATATTCCTCTTGTAGAAGCTTAAAACCATGACATGATTTATTACGGAAAGTATAATGGGTAAAAAGCAAGTGCTCAAGTCAGATTTAGGTGTCACCTTATACTAAAACTGCTGCACAAAGGTAGACACACACATATTTCGGGCTTGCATGTGTGATATGCAGATTTCCGATTATAATTTTGTTCTACCCTAGCTCCTTTTCCAGAAAAAAAAAAAAAAAGAAATGTGGAGTCACAGGACGTAGCCTGATGACATCCAGTTAATAAACACAAGAATAAATTGCTTCCCAGTACGTTGTCAGGTATCAAAAGAGCTTGTATGTAAAGTCTTAAACGTTGCACTTTAAATTCTACTCTCTTTGCATCAATAAGCTTAACTTAAAATGGAATTATTGTGAAAAATCTGTGTAGCCACAGGTTGCAGAAGAAAAAGTGAGAGACTGAAGAAAACAACAACCCTGCAGGAAAAAAAGCCGGGCTAAACCCATACTCACATGATTCCAGCTCTGAAATGCTGCCTAGACTGAAGAACTGTACATGGCATAGAATCACAGGATGGTGATCCAAGCCCCTTGCAAGGAGCAGGGACATCTCCAAACAGATCAGGTTGTTCAGAGCCTTGAATGTTTCCAGGGATGGGGCATCCACCGCCTCCCTGGGCAAGCCAGGCCAGTGCTTCACCACCCTCAGTGTGAGCCATTTCTTCCTTATATCCAGTCTGAATATCCCCTATTTTAGTTCAAAACCATTATTCCTTGTCCTGTTGCTACAACCGTCACCCCTCCTATCGACATGAATCAGAGGGATCTGCAACAACGCCTGCTTTTACAAAGCTTGGACACCAAAACCAGGCAGCATAATTTTGTAGCTAAGTAGACTGTCCAGGCATTGCCTCTTATCCATTAGTGCACATCTGCAAATAAACTGGAATATTGGCCCAGAAGCTGTTTCAAGATCTCATGTGAAATTTCCCCTGGTGCAAGGAGAGCTAGGCTGTTTCTGAAACTAGAAAAACAACTTGCTTCCTACAGAGTCCTTCAACCTCCATGACACAATCTCTTTCTCACATCAGTAAGATGTCCTAAGGAGCACCTCAGTCTCACCCTTCAGCTTGAAAAACAAAATAACCATGGTAATTTAAATCTAGAGCAGAATAAGATTACGAATGTCTGGATTACCTTGTGACTGCTGGAGATCCTTTCGTCAGCATCATGCAGCTAAGACCTTGCGTGAAAGTAAAGCTGGTCTGAAGGGTTTCAAATTAAGCTCACTTCATTTGCCTCTGCTGATTGCTTTCTTCTCTCCCTGGTTTTTATTAGGGCAGAATAATCTCTTCCGTTTGTAGCCAATCAATAAAGTGTGGAGGTGGATCAAAGAGAGGCTTTACTCACTACGCTTTTGTTAAGCAAGTCCTTTCACAATCTTTCTGGTGGACTCCACCTAGAAGCCTACCAGGGCTACCGTTGACCCCATCTGGCGTGCATGAACTACAATTGCATGAACTCCTCCAGCAAAACGGCCTCTGTGGCTCACACTCAGGAGTGACTGCAGAAACACGCCGTGTCCCAAGAGCGGTGCCTTTGGGTCTCCTCCAGCAGGCTTGTGGGGAGAGGGCAGGGAGAGGGCACCGTGGTTCGGGTGCTCTCCAGGCAAAGGAACCTCACCGGCTGAGACGGCTCCTGGCCAAGGGGTGACTACAGCACCACAGTGAGTCTGAGCCCCGTCCTTGCTTTTTGGGTAGGTGGACCTGGCACTTCACACTGAAAGGAATGAAGAATGAACTTAAGAAGCTGTTGTAGAGCAGTTGATTGAGGATGGCCAGTTTAGGGTTGGGTTTCAAACCACGCTTCCCCTTGCCATTTCTTGGAGGCTGGCTTAGCTGTTCTTCACTGCACTACAGGCAAGAGGATATCACTGTTAGACGAGCCAAATCAGAACAAAGAACTCCGTGGGCAATTATACTTTTACAATCTACGCACCTCCCCCTTGAGTGCTCTTCATGCACCTTGCACGTGCCTTTTGGTCCAATGGTAATTACTGGTCTGGGGTCTTCTAACTCCTTCCTGGATTCCTTCTCTGTATGCAGATAGGCTCTTAACTGCTCTTAATCCTGACAAGTCGCAGCTTCTGCTGACAGTTGTGGCCTCCTTATCTTCTGGTTTGCATCGGTTTCACGGCCTTCCTTCGCGTAACTCAGTAAAAGTTCAGTTTAAGTTTAGGTGAGAATTCACAGCTTGCGACCTAAGGCTTTGGTGAGTCTGACAACTAACGGTAAGTGATTGCAAAGATAGCAACTAATGCAAAGCGGTTGTAAAGAATATTCTTTAACAATTATCAGGCTTGATCTGCAGAACCCACCTCTTCTCACGCCTCTGTGAGGGAAAGCCCCTCGTCCTTACTGCCAGGCTGGAGCTGAGCTGGCAACTGCACTGAGGTATCTCATGAAAAAAATGCGATTGCCTGTGCTTTGTGATCACAGGAGGCGTGGTGCTCTAGGGTGGAGACTCCTTTTGTGTTAATACCTTCACACAGAAGGCATTAATACACTCCAGAGTGGCAGGTATTTCAAGACTAACAATAGCGATTGACGCATTTTTCTGCTGTGCCTCGATAAACAGCTGCAAAACAACTTCAGCTCCTCTTGCCTCACTGATAGTATCAAACAGGACCAAAGCACCTCTCCAAATCCCCTGGATATTGTTTGGCAGGGTTTCAGATGTCCACAGTCCAAATCACCAAGCACGTTTAGATCATGGCTGTGAATTTTCCTCTACGGCATAAGAAAACAGGGAATTAACTACAATAAATAGATTTTATGGAGAGGTGAAGAGCAGAGAGCAGGCCTGCAGATACATGCGGGTATGTTCTTGGTTAAGCCACACACCAGTTACCCATTCTGTACCATCCACAGAGGAGGACACTCAGTAGGTAAGTACCTTCTCTCCCTCATCCAGGGCACTACTGGCCTTTTACTTGGCTTTGAGACAGAGCAAGCATGATGTTAAAATCTGTTTCCATGTTGTATATGCCACAAAGGACTTCCTGAGAAGGGAAGACTTTATATTTGGGCAGATGCCAGCGCTTTCCTTCTTTATCAAACAAACAGAAAGCTCAACCCAAAACCTAAACTGCTTTGTGAAACCCGTTTGTAATTTTGAATTTGATCCAAAGCTCATCAAAGTCAATGGGAGTCTTTTTACTGACTGTGCCCTGAGGGGAAAAGATGCTAAATACATGGTGGAACTCACTCTTGCAAGCCACTGAACATCTACATGGTAGATCTCCATCCCTTGTACGTGCTCAGTTTGAAGATATGATGGAAATGTCTGAGACACGCTCTTCTCTGCAAACTTCTCTTATGAATGGAAATGCACTTTTATTGAACTTTCAGAGACATTAAGGAAAAGCAATGGGATGCTTTGAATATTCCTGAGTGAGATCTACAATGTCTTAATTTTTTTTCTTTTTTTTTTTTTTTATCCTGGTATCTGCCTCACTCCAAACTCGATTTTGTGGAGAAGCTTCAGGTCACAGAGTGGGGAGGTGTGGTGGAGGAGGCAGCTTTTTCCTGGAGGAGTTTCTTATCACACATGGACTGGGTGCAGTCCACCACTGCAAATGACCAGCGCAGAAAAAACAAACCAAATAACACCAGGGCAACCAGCCAAGTGTGGACGTGGCCACAGAGACACACACCACAGCGTGCAAGGATCCGAGCCATATGCAGGCTGGAGTTTCTTAGGATGGCTGTAGGTTATTTACCTGTTCTGGGATTTATTAGTGAATACTTGGCTAGTAGTTTGGAGATGAAACATTTCCTATCAGCGTATGTATCAAGGACAATCTTACTATAGTGAAAAAAAAAAAGCCCTCTCAAAAATGTACTGAATAATCAAGCCAGTTGAGCAAAATTGTGTCAAAATACATTTAGGGTCATAGAATGGTTTGGGTTGGAAGGGACCTTAAAGATCATCTAGCTCCAACCCCCTTGCCATGCTCATCTGGGCATAAACTCCATGGACAAACTCCTTAAACAACCTACAGAAGATGACAGGAAAATAGTGAGACATCCTACAAGAGCTCTCCCAACAGTTTTGCTTAGCAGAGTGATTCTGGTTTGAAAGCCCACGGGGTAAAAATGTTTATCCAAGATGGTCAGAGCAAATGCTAGGCTTTTTCTTTTGTTAATTCCTTGTTGATATAGCCTAAAAAATAGCGGTTTGCTGAGAGAGTGCTGTATTTTTGTACACTACAAAATTTATACAAAACTTTTGGCACAACTGCCTTGAAACTTTACATAAAAATGATGAAAAAGAAAGAATAAATTTAGAGAAAAACAGAACTTTAATCCCTCACAGAAGACAAAATTCAAAGGAACAGTCAAGAGTTGATCAGTAGTACAAAAACCATACATTTTATTTATTATTCATTAGCAGGGCCTCATCCTGCTTGCCATACCCAGTTCAGACAAAACTTCCAAATCTTCACTGCAATGCCTTTGTGAACTGGCCCTATTCATGAAGAGACAATTTTTTGTAATAATCAAGGCATTAATCCGTCAGTGTGATCGACCTCAAGGGCAGCAAGTGCTTAGATACGCTGTCTGCTTCAAATAACTTGTTCATGATTCACTGGATTTCACCTGCCATTTCGAAACAAGGTCAACAAAAGTTAAAAAAGGTCTTTGAGGGAGATGGTTTGAAGGCACCTAGAAGTACGGTCCCGCGAGAAGGTCTGTTCCTATGCTCTTGAGTAAGGGAAAGCACATCCCTTCATGCTCTTGCTTGGAACACTTCTTCACCAACATAAAAACTGTGCTGAAGTATCTCAGAAGGAAATTAGTTAAGTTGTAAGTCCTGGAGAAGCACCACTGCGTCGGAAGGACAAAGCTTAAAGAGGTTTGGAGATGTGGGCAGTACAAGGAAACCCAACTCTGGGAAAAAAAAAAAAAGAACTGTCAATCACTAATGAGCTTTCTGTATCTCTTCATTATTCATTCAAGCACCCAGGAAAATTCAAATCACAGCTCAGTGTGTAGCCTGTATTGTGGGTTTTGCCATTCTCAGCGGATTTTGATGAAAGAAGAACAAAATCTAAGATCTGCAATCCAGCTATTACCTTTTGCCTCTCTTGTGGCCGTAGTATTTGGTCAAGCATGCAGGTTTCTTAAGTGTGGACAAGCTGCACATCATGTGTAAGGAATAACACAACATAAATTTTATATTAAGGACAGCAACACCATGGGCTACCTACACTGGTAAATTAACCATGGCTGGACCATTCTCCCACAGCACTGAAGAGCTGAGCTCGCGCCACAAAACCCTTACCTTTCAGCGCAGGGTGGCCGCATCCAAACTGCCATGGAGAACGGCTGTGGGTCTGGGTTGACTCACCATCCGTGCTGGGAACATCAGGACATCGCTGGGCTCAAACACAACCCTGCCGGCGCCACTGCAACGATTTAACTGCAGAGGTGAGTTCACGTACAGGGGAACGTTAAGTGTAGACACAGCTTTAGGGGACGTACACAACCGTGTCAACTACTGGGTAAATCTTCCTGTATCCCTTTTTTTTTTTTTTAATTTTCTTTATGATGCCAGCTGGTGGAAATGTCGAGGGTTGAGTCTGTGAAACACAAGTGTTTAATGGGATCCTCATCCCTTTAACATGTATAAACCTTGCCGCATGAGAAAAGCAAACAAAAAACAAGCAGTGAAAAGAAGCTTCCTTGAATGATTACCGCCATAGATTTGTTTAGGCGGTGGCTGCTCTGTGTTTGTTTTCTAGGATCACATTTTTGAGCTTTCTTAGTGTGAAGGATGATTTTTTAAATTCAAAACACTTCCTTCAGGCTTAATTCTGAGATAGAAATTCCATCTTAACATTTGCAGTTGCAGTCTGTAGATCAGTTACAGATCAGACCAGTGGTGTTTCCATCTCCTGACTAGAGAGTTTAGCATAAATTGGACATTTCCAGTTTGAATGTTCAATTTAAAACCTATTAAAATCCATTCTGTCTTTTGTGTGAACTATACATTTAACACACAGTTTCAGAACTCCAACAACGTACGGACGCACTACTTACTCGCTGTGGAAAGTCACTTGGGAACGTGCTGGTTTAACACTGCTGAGCAGGGAGTAGAAAACAAATAAATCTGATGTAGATTCTTCGTGGCTGCTCCTGAGCCTGAACAGGCTGGTTCTCAAATGGTGAGGGACAACAGGTTACTCTGCATGCCTGACCACATCCAGGAGCTCTGGCACTCAGAAACCATTAGAGAGGTAATTTCTTATTGAGGAACGGGATTACTTTATGTCTGGGCAAAATTTTTGATCTATAGTGGTAAGACATTTTATCACCACCCTACAGGTGAGTTCATTCATCACAGAAAATACCGTGTCACTCTATGCTATCATCTATATGGTATCCTGAATACTCTACGCAGCTAGTGCTCCTTCTCAAAAAGGATATAGCTGATCAGGAAAAGGTACGTGAAGGCCCCAAAGCTATGGGATTGGTTCTGTTGGAAGGATGACTACGACTCCACAACCTGGAAGAAAGACCACCGAAAAGGCTCGACAGATGCCTATGAAATCACAACTGGGATGGAGAAGGTGGACAGGGGTTGCCAGTAGTCAACTGGTCTCATCTAGAACAAGAAGCCCAGGGCATAAAATGAGGCAGCAGATCCAAACATCAGAAGCTGGGGTTTTTTTTTCCCTCACAACATGTATTTAAGCTGTGGAGGTTACTGCTGTAGATGCTTTAAGTTGCTAAAAGTGTGCCTAGGTTTTAAAAAGTCACTGGACAAATTCATGGAAGAAAAAATCCATTGGGAGTTATTAAAAACAAGACATTATGTCTAGATCAGAAAACCCATGAGCCGTAAATCATTAGATGCTAAAACAATATTCTGGGAACATGTCTCTAACAGCTTGCATGCTTTCACAAGGTATCTGATTTCACCCGCTATTGGGAACAGGGAACTGGCATAGATGAACTTTCGGTCTGACCTGGTCCAGCTTTTCTGGCGCTTCTGTTGCTTTTCTTCCATGCTACAAAAGCTATAAGGCTGCTAATTCAGTGAGTCTTGTATTCAAATCTTGTCAGCTCACCTACTAAGGAGTAAACTACGCAGGGAAGGGCACGTAAAGAGGCTGTGCCTTTCCTCCTCTGCCTTCCAGATCTGTCGGGCTGCACCAAGGAACTGTAAAGCCAGCTGATTTCATCTCCCAGGGATTTGCTGGCAACAAGGAGAATATTGAGAGCACAATTCTGTGACACACCCAAATGCCAGGGGTGGCTGACACTGCTTTCAGATGCTGGTGGTACTGCACTGGCATGGATGATGTACGCAGCTGTATGCCGAGGGATGAGACTGTGCTTGGGATTGAGACCTTTTGCATGAAGACAAATTCCACTGAGGAAAGCCCTGGCAATCGAGGTGTTGCACATCATCAGGAAAGACCTGGAAGACTACAGCTATGATCTTCAGAAGCTGACTGACTTTGGCATAAGTCTCCCTTTATTTCTGTGGAAGCAGAGTTAAATCAAATCCACAAGGCACTTCCTGAAATTCCACCAAATCTACTTCCAGATGTTTTCTAAACAACAAGAGGCAAGGATTTCTGCTCTGAGATACTCCAACACATTATTTGTGAATTATAATACTTCTAAAAAGATACTCTTAGTGATAAATTTCCTGGTTCTTTTCTTTAGAGCAGTAAGCATAGCATTAAATTACAGGGAAGCGCAACTATTATCTCATAGTTTTCTTTTTTTTTTTATTATAGACTTTTTATCCACATGAATGATAAAGAAACTACAACAGAGTTAAATACCTTTTTTTTGATAACAGTGATTATATTCTTAATTACACTCAATATTAAATTGTAAAATACTTCCAGATGAGTACAATCTTAATTCATACAGCAGGCAAAATACCAGAGGAGGAAGGGGCAGAGGGAGAGGGGGGTGAGAATTTCCAGTCTGCTTTTAAAAAGCACTGTGTATGGCTAACACTGCTCTATTCATCCATCCATCCAAATGTGGTTCTGGCCCATCCCGTAAGACACACATTTCTTTCCATAAAACAATCACTATTCAAAAGCAACATAAGAACTGGCAGGTGTTTTCAGTGTTTGTGGTGCTGAAAGGATCAGCAGTTCCTTTCACAGCTTATCTGTATGGTTCATCAAAAGCATTTTCTCTATCAAGTTCAGTAGTCCTTCTAAAAACACAAAGACTTAAACTTTGGTACCACCAAAAAAGATCCAGGACAGGCATTTTTTTATATTTTTTTTTTTTTTTGCTGTGGTTGTTTTGTTTTTACTAATAAATGGCTGCTACATTCTATTTTACATGGTTGTCCATGATACTTTGAGGTCACTTGTCCTTGGGTTCCGAGGAACCCAATTTGTTAAATCCCCAAACACTTCCATTTTTTTCAGTCTTTATACAAGTCAGGTTTCTAAATAGTGGATTATAACTTACAAGGTAACAGCTGCAAAAGATCCTATGCTTCTGTGAATAAAAAAAAAAGAAAGAGAGAGAGAGAGAGAGAGAGAGAGAGAGAAAATGTTACCAACACTAAGCCCAAGTTTGAGATTTCTTTACTCACAGGATTACAACATTTATTTACAGTCCTTGAAAAAGGGATGCACGTAAGTCATCTGCTCCAGAAGCATCCTCTGAGAATTTGCTAGTTAGTATCAGCAGAGTCAGGTGGAAATACTCACATTAAAGTGCAAACTGCAGCTGACTGAAGTATGACTAAACACAAGAAGACCTGCTGTGGTACACAAAGCTCAGCAAGGGCAGCCGAGAAACACAGAGCATTAATTGAGAGGTTGCTCTGCAACACACAGAGTCTTCACCCCCCTCGGTGTATTTTGTGGGTATGTGTGTGCCTACACGTTTCTTCTTGAGGCAACTCTTTTCTGCCTGGCACACTGAGAATCTGAAATTGCTTACGAACAATATAGTTGTGGTTCTCTGCTTGACTGATTTAGCTGAGCAGTTAAGTAACAACTAATCTTTCAAAAGCGCTAGGGCCTACTTAGAGAAATCCCCGTTGTCTGCAGGGATGGTGCGCCACCAGAAACAACAACAGCATGAGAAATGCGTCCGCCCTTCACACTCTCAGCAAATAAGCAGGAAATGCTCGTAGCTGTGATGCCAGCACCTTCCTTGCAGGGCTTGTCAGCTGATGAAAACCTGATGCTGGGAACAAATGGTGCCGTTCATCTCACGCTGCCATCCTCAGGCAGACTTTTATTGTAGATCAGCGCGTTGGACAAGGCGCTCAGGGCACGACCCGCTGCTTCTCATCTGGGGAGGCGTACTGTTTTATTCAGGATATTAATATTGCTGAACTTACTTTAAATCACTGCTCAGATTAATGTAGACTCAACTGGAAAATGCTGGCAGTCAGGAAGAAAGTATGTACAAGAGGGCAAAACAGACCAACTTGACGCTTAGATTAATCTCCTTATCTCAGCAGGCAGAGCTCAAGGCCACAGACACTGGTTATCTGGTTACTCTACACTTACTCGTAATGATTTCTTTTTTTTAAGTATCTGCTTCTTCCATAGCTCAGGCAAACTTCCATCTTCTATACTATCAAACCCTTCTCAGATACCCCAGAGTTTCTCTTTAATATCTCTACTTTCTGCATTACTAAGGTCTCTACGTATGAATAGCTCTTTTTTTTCTAATCTGCCTACTCCACCTCAGGGATTTTTTCAGTGAACCCACAAGCCAGATTTAGTGGCATAACACAGTAGCAGGGCTACTGGCTTTTTGCCTCTCTGTCTCCAAGCCCTATTCTTGTTTTACCAGGACAAAAAAAAAAGAGAATGTCATTTAAATGTTAAGGTTTTAGCACCTGAAACTGGAATCTCCCAGGTGATGGTGATGGTGTTTCTTCTAACTGAATGCTTCTAAAAAAAAGACACTCCTGAAAAACGCAGTGTTTGGTTTAGGAAGATCCTGCACACAGATAACAGGGTAATCAGCATCTGCAGGAGAGTGAACTACAGGAGACAGTTATCGGTGTAGTTCTGTAAAGCTCCCAACTACACTGCTCTTTCCTGGAGCTGCAGAAGCTCCATTATGGGCAGAAAAACCCATCCTGACCTGCCCATGTGTGAACTTTTATTGCATTGTGAATGCCAAGCTATTTTTCTCCTTCCACTGATGTTACATGACCCTGAGGCCACTTCCCAGTGCCAGAGAGCAGAAGCACCAGCTCAGACGATGAGGCCTGGATTCACCCAGTGGTACCTCCTACCCCAGTGAAGCCCCATAATTTGTGTGACGTGTCAGTTATCAGCTTTAGACCGTAGCATGATAGCTCCACAGACAGAATCAGTAGCATCATGCAACAGAATGATTCTCTTAATTCTTGCAGGGCCTGCAAAGAAAAACACGACGGCCGAATAAGATCTCCTCTTTCACAAGCTCACCTTTAGCTTTTGCTGAGGTGTGCACCCAGCTTTTCTTTCCTGATCAAGCTTGCTGCATAGGGAATCTGAAACGACACAGAAACAAAGCCACTGCTTTATGCCAAGGTTTGGCTAACGAGACATCCAAGTTGAAATCCTTGCAAATAAGAACAACAGATTTTAAAATTCAACGTACAAGATGTCTTCCAAAGTTTTGTTTATCTCAGTTGCTGACAAAAATACAGCCACCACTCATTCTGCTACCCGTGAGATGACAAAAATCAGCTGTAACAGAGCAGGCAACACACACTGATATTTTCACACCCGAAATGCGGTAGGCTGGGAGTACGAGACTTCATGTATTTATATCACCATAATTAGGAAGTTCATAATAGTTATCTGCGACTTGCACCAATCTGAAGGAAGCCACTGAAGTGGAACAAATAATTAAAGAAAAACAGAGAACATAGGCATATTAGGGAATGTAGTTATATTTAGGAACAAAGTGGGATGATGTGCTCACTGGCTACTGGGAATACAGTACAGCACTGCTCTTTTTCAACGCTGGGCCTTTGGAATGCAACAAAACTAAATTGCTCTGAGATTTTTCCATAGCTGGGAATCCAAGTGCCTACAAATTCACTGTTCTTTGATGCTGCCTTTTGCAAGGACCGTTGGAGGAATTCAGACTGGGATCAGAAAATCTCTGTCCCTACACGCCCAGGTGCTGCTGCTTACTGGAGTGACCTGCTTCTGCTGTCAGGCACTCCAGAATATATTCACAAATAATGTCAAATATGTTACTGCAAGCTGACAAACAGGCTGGGCTGAAGTCAGGAGCAAAAATGAAAAAAATATATTGTCATTATGCCCACGGTATGTGAGGACGTCTCTGGGCTGCTGTAAAGTGTAGTATCTGCAGTGTCACCTCTCCATCCCTGAGCAGGGAAGGCTCAGGATGAGAGGAAAGAAAAGGGCATCTGCAGCTCAGGAGCTAACCCTTTCATCTCTCAGGAAAGGAGGTCAATCTGATTGAAAGCAGCAGCACCAGGGAGCAGCAGTGTCTGCAAAGACGAGCCGTCTGGCTGAATGAAAGCAGAAGCCTTTCACAGGGGCACACTGCTTCCCCCACTACGCAGACCTAGAAAAAGGGAAATGTGCGTGCAGGAACTGAGAGGACCAAACCACTGACGACCTGAAAAGACCCAGGATCCAGGTGTTTTTTCTGACTACTCTTACAACCCCTACCCTTCAGAGAAGCTGAAAGCTCTCAGGAAGCTTGCTGCCACATCCCTCCAAAAACCAGAGCCCTCCTCTCCACCAAGGCCTTGAACAGAGCTGCCTTCCAGGGCACGGTGTTTGCAAAGGCTGGAAAACCCCTTTCCAAACTGCAGCAGAGAGGAGTGGGCAAAGAAACGGTTTACCTGACCACCCATTTGCACCGTTTAGATTCAAAAGGGAGAAACAAACTGCCTGAATAAGCACATTTCAGCTGAGACCTGTGATGCTTCACCAACTGCCTTCTTCCTCTCTCCCCCTCACAACGGCCAACAGGCAACATCGGTTTGCATGGCCAGCAATTATATAGGACACCTCCCAAGCTGTACTGACCTAGATAACACAACGGGGTACGTTCTGTCAGAAATTAACTGTTCTTAATCCACTTCTCTGCTATATTTGGCACATTAGCACCTCTTCAATGTGTGTTGGTTTATCTGTTCTCCTGGTAATAAATGAAACCGGGAGAGGCGGGTGTCCAACAGGGAAATGACTACTTTCTTTGCGAGTTAAATCACCTACAATGTCATCTTCTACTTTTGTCACTGGAAGAGCATTTGGTAACTCCGGTGCTGCTGCGGTGGAATAGTATTTAGGGCTCTTCATGATGATACAGTCCCCTTTTGCACATCCATGCAATGCAGGCTCGGATCCGCACTCAAATGGACGGCCCGTATCTAAGTGTGTACACTCCTGCCAGCAATACCAGAGTGTAGGAGAAAGACTCAGTGTCCATACTGCATTTCTCTTGTTTTTTTTTTTTCCTTCAGGCTAGCTCTACTCTGGTCCTGAGTACTGATCGCCCCTTAAGAGCTAGAGCATACTCCAATGCATATTCCCCATTTGCTTCATCCAGAAGAAATCCAGTTTGCAAGCTCTGAGTCTGCTCCACAACATGAACCAAAGCACAGAGAAGCGGACAGGACTGGGGATTCATTTCTAAAGTGCGTGTCTGATCTCCGCTACACTTGGACATCAAAGAAGCTTCTGCACACCAATGTCTTTTGGAGACTTCACCTTTGCATCCCATCTCTAGGTGGGGCACACGATGATACATCACTGAAACTTCTGTTGCTTGAAGGGGAGATCTTCAGTACCCCAAACTGCTATTATGTGATGTGTTTCTACAGGTATTTATTTAAACAAGTCTCATTTCCAGGAGTGCACTTGAGACCTCAGTCAGAACAGTGTCCAGCCAAGACAGTCCTTCCAAATGCAGAGCATATTTATGCATGAAAGGAGACAGATGTGCAGCTGAACTGCCACTGGAAAACTACCATGTCTGCACACATGGTGCTCCTGGAGAGAACGATGTGTGGGATTACGCAGAAGGAAAAGCACGCATTAAGTGTTTGACAGCTGGAGGAGGAATCTGAGTGCCTATGGCATGAACTAGAGGGTAAGTCTCCACTATTGCCCTGTTTATAGCTGTGTGGGCCGAGTTCAGAGACTCTTCCCTCCTGGGTGGGCAGCGGCATGGCCTCAGGGCAGCGTACTGGTCTGCACAAGATGCAAGGCAATAGAGAGTCATGGCTGGAGTACGCAGTCTCTCCCCTATGTATTTTTAAATACTGGAGCACACTAATACCATAGAAAAAGGATTTCACACACAGGCAATAGCAGAGGCTGGCTTGTGGCTCTCTGGTACATACACATCCATTTTTGATCAGAATTTCTGCAGATTCTAAAGGAAAGGAAGCTTTTAATTCTGTTTTTAATAATCATTAATTCTATGAGGCATTCCTTTTCTTTAACATTTGAATTTACTGGAGAAAGAGGCACAGCTCTATCCTGTTAACCCAAGGCATTCCCAAGACACAAGTTTCTCTCACCTGTCTTAAAAAAAGCAGACAGCGGCGATCAAAATTCTGCTGAAAATAGTATTTATCTCCTCACTTTTCTGTATGCAGTCAGGGATGCATATGCTACCTTCAGCATCAAGAGCACGTATTCCTAATTTGTACCACTAAACCTGGAGGGCAGCTTGACTAAAAATCAAATTAAGATAAGAGAACATATAGAAACAGGCCTGCAGTATCATCCCAACTGCTAAAGCACAGAAGAAGAAATTAATGAGAAAAAATATAAACATATTTCTGGTTTTGGGGGGCAAGGTAATGAAATCTGCCTTGGAATCTGCAAGACATAGTAAACACAGAGTTCCAGAAACATTCTTGTACTTGTTATTATCTGTGTGTCAGTGGACACTTCAGTACAAGATGGAGCTCAAGAAATCCAAGGGCCATTCTGCTGAACCAATGTTTGCCTCTAACGTTCTTGTCAAGGTCAATCAATCAATCTAGCTGGACCACTCTGAGCAGAGGAACAAAAGAGAAATCCAAATAAAGCCCTGCTATTTCCACCTTTCAAATATGGAGTGACAGGCATGGAGTGACCAAGGTCTCCACACACAAAAATATGGATATTCCTTCTTTGTATAATGAATACATTAGTTGTACAAAGCACCCATTTCCCATATACAGCCTAAAATAGGAATTAAACCTACTGGTGCTTTTCTTAATTACAGTAGGACCCAGAGGAACATGATCTCATACCTCTGAAGATCTGCCAACATTATCACATGGCAGACTTTTTCTTCTTTTAAACACTCCTTGTGAATCTTTAAAGATCAGGACAAAAGACGATGCAGAGAGAGAAATCAATTTTGCAGGTAAAGAGTTCCTGATTTATTTTATTGCCTGCCACTGAAGAACGGAGCTGATTCAAAGCAGCACTGAGAGAAGAAAGCCATCAAAGATCAGAGGAATTCCAGCTGGATCCAGTTCTGAGCTCTGAACATTATTATCAGCCCTAAGTTAGGCTAATAAGGAGAAAGTCAGTTCATGGCAGTATAAATAAATTTTAAAACTTCACACAAAATGAGACCAACACTTCCCACTTGAGCTGGAAAGGCAAGGGACCACCTGAGTAATTCACATTTCTAACACGTCTCAAAGATCCACTGCCTTTTACCCCATGTAAAATTAGTGGGATTGATTACTGATCTTAGTTATCTAAATGACAAAGGCAGAGTGATGAACACTCCCTTAGCTTTTCCTGCTGGATAGGTTACAACTGTGGTCAGCACTTCCTAGGAACCTACAAACTACCTGTAAGGGACCCGTGAAAAGAAATGAAGAAAAGATAGCCTGCTTGCAGGAGCTTAAATTTGCTGCTTGGTGCTCTACTTCTCTGTGGCAATGTTTTAGACAGGTTCACAAAACATAAAAGGATCAAAATTGTCATGCTGGGAATGCTGCTTCTCATCTTTTTCTCCCATCAAGGCAGCTAGGAAGAAAGTTCATGCTTTTTAAATGTGATCCACTAACACAGTTGCTCAGAAGACAATATCAGAGAGTTACAGAGTCTCAAGCAGGAGCTGACTCAGTACTTTGTTAGGCTGGCTGGGCTCTCCTGACAGATGAATTCTGGCCAAACTAGACAGAAACCAACAACTCCGAAGAGAGGTGAGCTCTTCTGAGACTGTACCACAGGTGTCACATTAGAATTTACCCCAGTCTGCTGGGCAGCGATTTCTTCTCAGTGACCTTTTCTGTACAGCTTAGTAACAGAAGCCAGATGATCTATGCCTGAATCCATATGTAAAATCCGTATTTTACAGATGACCTGCAAGCACACTCACTGTACTTAGCCGGTTTCGGAGACAGCACTTTGATGGAAGAAGAAGAGAAAAATGGATTCAGTGATTGAAGACCTATTTCTTGTTAAATATGACGACTGGTTGCTTCCTGGCACTTGGCCGAGAGCTTGGCAAAAATGAGTTGCGACAGTTCTTGGCAGCTGCTCCAGACACACTGATCAACTCCTTTCTCAACAGAAATTGCTGATGGCCGCACAACGTCCCACTGCTCCAGCTACCTACCAGGCCAGGTTACGTCCAAAGAAGCCACCATCCATCACAGAGGATGAAACAGAACTGGACCCACCCTACATCTTCCCAATGGTCTGAGCCTTACTCTTGACTTTCAGGAAGCCATAAAATAATTTTTTTTTTTTTAAAGCCTGGAGTGGACAGAGCATTAAAACAAAACCCCATTGATTAAACACTGTTTTAACTGAGGCTTTTAATTCAGCATATTAAACCCACGCCTCTCCCAGCCGCTGAGAGTGCAGTGAGGGCCGGGGAGCGGCAGAGGGCACCCGGAGCCCGCGCCGCAGCCCCCGCAGCTGCCCCCGCGCTCTGCGCGGCTCCTTTCCACGCGTGGCGATTCATCACCGCCTTCTGCATTGCAGTTTCGCAATGTCACCCAAGAACTGCGAGGAAAATGCCTTACATCCAGTGTTCAGTACTGGCTGGGCACGAAGCACTACTTTCAAGCAGTCCTTGCCGTGTAACAGTCCGGGTACAGCGGGGATTCGCACCAGGAAGTTTTCAAATACAATTATATTTGGTTAATTATTTCATGCTTAGCTTCAGCTTGTTGTATTCCAGACATTTCTGACAGTGCCAAGGCAGTTTATTTTAAAGTCTGACTATTCAGTTATGCAGCTTGAAGAATTCCAGTTCAGGGTGAGGGAAACCATCGGTACGGCAAGACCTGCCTCTGGTAACCCACTGTTACAAGAGATGCCTTCATGATCCTGTGAAAGTCTTCAGCAAGGACTAATTTAAGTTGTGTATTCCTTCAGCGGTTAAAAATGCCAAAAGAAACTGACTCTGTGCATTTATATTGTTTGTAAAATAAAAAAAAAAAAGGAAGCAAGCCAAGTTCTGTGGCTTGTTATACCAGAAAATTTTGAGTTTAATCCTACAAAGGTATACACCTACGAAGCTGTAAGTAAAAGTAAGATCTGAGTACGCATTAAACACTTCTGCTTCTCTCTTTGCACTTCTGTGTTAACAAGAATATTAGGTGTGGGCAGCTCTGCTAAAGTAATAGTACGGTGTCCCAGGTACATGCAAATCTAAACAACCTACCCCTATTAAAAACAAAACAACAAAATCCACAAACAAACAAATAAAAAAATCAAACATAACCATGCTTTTTTGTGTATTCAGCACCAAAACTTTAATTCATCCACGCCATAACCCAAGAAGGCCAAAGAAGCTCTATCATTAGCACATTCAACTAATGAATCTTAATTCTAGATATAACCTACAAAATACATTGTATGAACAAATTCAAGTAACTGCAGGGATGATCACATTAAAAGTGCTGACTTTGTTTCAGTTATCAACCAAAACACCACTGAAGATTTCTGCACCTAGCTTGAACAAACACACTGGTTATTTGCAGCAGTCTCTCCGTTCTTCACATGCAGACATCCTTCTGTTGGTCTCACTGAGACACAACCTGCCTCACCGATACCAGGAGGGATACCCAAATGTGAGCATAAAGACTCACTGATGATTAGACAACATTTCTATTAATGATGATTAAACTCAGGCAGCCACAGTGAGTGAAGAGGTCCTGAATTGTTGGTGCAGTACATTAAATGTTGAAACTAGTCCCTGTAAGTACATTCAGGCAGCTCTGTTTAATGATTAAATGACTACTAGTCTTTTCTGTAGCATGCATCAGTAAGTGAAAAGGGTGTGAATTACATGATCATATTTCTTTTCCTGCTTGACAAAAAGCACTACAGTGAACCTTGTGATTCCTCCACTTCTGGCGAATAAGAAAAACCACACTGGAGGGCTAGCATATCCAGTTTCAGAAACAACTTCACAACCAGACCACAAAGTGAATGGCAGAGATGATCCATTCACTTCCTGGGAGGGAGAGTTAGTTACCTCCAAGTTCAGCTGACACATGAGAGAAAGGCTGAATAGAGTCCATAAACTTTGTGCTTAAATGTGCTTCGCAGCAGGAATCAAGACAGGTCACCTGCCTCAAGTCCAAAGCAGCAGAGAAAGTACTATTCAGGATGGCATCCTAATTACCATCTTCTGGGATGATGTAATTTACAGATCAAGCCAAACTCCTTGCCTGGCACTGGGAGACAAAGGGGAACACAGTAACAACCAGATACATTAAAGGAAAAGAGTGGAGACCAGCAGCAAAAAAGCTCTGAAGATGTTCTGGACTTGAATTTCCTCCAGAAACAACCTCCTTCAAGCACCCTCCATCTCTCATTGAAATCTCTGAAGTCAGCAGGAACAGGGAGCAGGACTGTTCGGCAGCTCTGAAAATAAGGCCACTCCTAAATGCCTCTGAACATCGGCACACAAGTTTGACAATCCTGGCCTTCAGCTTTATTTTTATGTCCTAACCCATCAATCAGAAAATGACAGTACCAGAAGGCTGGACAATGCCTTCTCCGCACCAGGGTCTGTGACAAGCACAAGGAAAATTTATACTTTCAAACACAGGGCTGATTCACATAAGTGGAGACACTAGGCAAACCTGCCTCAAAAAAACCCCGTTGAATAAGCACTAGCAAAACAAGCATTAGCTGATACCTTCCCATTTGTTACGATGCTCTGCTCTTAAAACCAGACTAAGCAGTACCCGAGTAAGAAACAGCTCCACGTACTCCACCCCTTGCTGGTACTGGATGGAGTATGTCAAGTTTTCAAAACAGCACAGTTGTAAGCAATGATCTAGAGTTGCACTCACACACACACACACAAAATCCCTCTTGATTTTAAAATAACAAGCAAGAGACCAAACAGCAATGCGTGCCTGCACTGAACTCTGCTTTGGCAACTGGATCCTTTACTGCTGAGTTAAGCACTTCTACTGGCTGAAATTTGAAAAAGACACATCCTAAGGTTTATTTGCCAGCGAGAAGCTGGCCTCACACCGATTCCCTACTGCGGGCTGAAATCCACCCGTCGGCAGCTCGTAGGCAGTAGCAACATTTAACTGCTTAGGTTTTACTGATTCAGTCCTCACATTCACACTGAAGAAGCACCTCTCGGTGTGGAGTCAACACATTTCGTGTAGTTGAAACATGAAGACCCATCTGGTTACTGTATGAAAGTAAATCTCCAGGTAATTAGACTCTAAACCAGCTGAGAACCGCAGGCTTAGGTCTTGCAAAGTATAAGGTAATATGAGCTCGGTAATAGTACATCTGTGCGGCTCAGAGAGGAAAAGTCTGAGCAGTGAATTTAATAACGTAAAGCAACAGTTCGTAACATTTTTAGCAGAGAAAACAAACTTACAATTTGTAGCTGCTGTACCATTTCTTCTCTGTATGCAAGTTCTCGCTTCATCTGATCTTGAAAATTATCTGAAAGAGGGGGAGGAAAAAAAAAAAAAAGGAGATGCAGTAATTAAAACAGACCACACAGCAGAATTCATATAAATCAAATTAAATCAAACTCAATCACTACTGAGGAACTGCAAAGCACTAAAGCCCTCCACCCAATTAAAATGCACGCCTAAGAAAAACAACGTCTCTAGTAAGAGACACTGTACACAACAGAAAAACTCTGGAAAAATCAGATTTAGCTACTTTCCCAATGTAGGCTGCTAAGTTTCTGTCGCTAGCATTCATTCTCACAGTGATTTTCTCAATGGGTCAGACTCTGCAGTCATTAGTCAAACTTCCACCAGCACTGAAGAGCAAAAACTGTTCTTCTTCACTCTGGCATAAATCTGTTGACATCAATAGGAATGTCCAATATGCGAGAACAGAAAGCGTTCAAGGACGCAGGGTTTGATTTGTAGTTTCTAACATAGCGCTGACAGCTTTGAACAAAACTCGGACTAAAGCTCCATAAACAGTGACATGGAACTCAGCAGGGAAAATGTCTTTGAGAGAGATCCTGGACAGCTCGGGTACAGCACAGTCCAGCCTTCCTGCTCCAGTACCTCCTCCCTCCCTTATCTTCCTCCTCAGTAACCATTTCAGACAAAACTTCATTTGGCAGAAAATTAACCGCTGGTCTGCGTTCTATAACATTGCTGTTGGAGGGTGGGAAGAAGACAGAAAAATATAAACAAAACTATTGACAAGAAGCAAAGAGATTGGAGAATTGCATGGTGGAAACCTGGGTACGCTGATGGACTATTAAATGGAAGAGAAATGAAAACCTACATATATAATTGTGACTAACTTATTGAAATGCCAGCATAAAACAGCAAGGACCACCTCAACACACGGCACTGTCAAACTGGAGAGGGCTTGCAGAAGGGCATTAAAAGCCAAGGCAGCCAGAATGGCTTATCTACCACTAATAATCAAAAGAGTTAAATAGTCATGCTGGTTGCTGGGACATTAGCCCAGGACTCAGGAAGCCTGGGTTCAATACCTGCTCTCCCGGACTCCGTGTCTGTGTCTCTCCACACCTCCCTTCATCATCACTGAGGCAGGAATAATAGCACTGCTTCATCTGCCAAGTGCGCTGGGAGGATTAACGGATTAAATGACTGTGGGCTACTTCCACAGCACAGTAACAGGAGTCACAGAAACATCTAAATTGCAATGGAAAGATTTGAGCCCAGGTGAGAACGAGCAGCTCCTATCAATAATCCGTGTGCTGCCGCAGTGCTGGGAGCTCACCTACTCCCAAACCAGCTGCACAGCCTTGCCACAACTTCTCAACTCCAAAAGCAGGAGCAGGAAGGCAGTGAAGAGCCATGGCACAATGCATCCTTCCTCTTCACTGTACCTTGCCTGAGGGGAAAAGGGATGTGTCCCCATCAAGGGCTGGCATAGGAAGGGGCTAGAAGAAAGTACAAGAAGGCAGAGCTCTGTCCTCCTCTTTCACACAAGAATTTTGCCTTTTCTGAATGACAAGCAAAAAGCTGTTGTTTAAAAGGCAAGGATGTACATTAGGACAAGAAGAAAATCGCAATGAAGCAAAGAAAGAGCGAGAAAATTTGTCAGGCTGAAACCATCAGGAGTCCACCACAGCTATGTAGAAAAGGATATGATGATATTATCTCAATAACGTTCTTCGGATTTCAAGTAAATGCACACATAATTTTTCAGCCTATTCCCTCTACAACTAAATCAGATAAAGAAGCCAACAGAAATCAAGCAGGTTTGCAATTCCTCTCTTCCTAGTCTCCAAAAAGTTGTGCAATATAAAAAGGTGACCACCTCCTGCCCTGGTCGCTAAAGGCTGATAGATCTGTGCCTCCAGTTTCGCTCTGAGTAGGCTATACGGAGAAATTTTCCTTCGCTTCTCAACGCTTTCCTCTCGATTGCCTCTTAACAGGCTCATCACCTCTCAGAACAAATAGCTCAGAAATCTTGCTCAGTCCTGCACTGCAAATGTCCAGGCTCACAGTGGAAATGGGGTGTTAATGGTAAGGATAGTGTTGTTTTTTCAGCAGCATTTATCTGAGTCTGAATCCTTACAGACGAAGCCATAAGCAATACCCAAGAGAAAAGATATGAATATTTAAACAGTTTTCTTAACACAAAATTAAATACCTTAACTATCCAGACTACGTCTCCGCCATTTTATTGCCATATTGTTAAATGTAGCTGGATAAAACACATGCCAGCTAAGACCAAAGGTACAAATAAGTACAGGGTTCTGGGAGAACACCCTGTCACCATGCACAGCTGCTGATACTTCTATCAGGCCAGTGCATTCTTTGATTTTCTTCAAGTGATCTGATCTCTTTTTATTTTCTTAAGTGATGTCTGTTTGAGGTATTCCTTCACCCGTAAGATCACTCATCTGCAGCTTTCAAGTACAAAAGCAATATAAAAAAATAAAGGTGCAAACAGCAAAAGACAAGGTCTGCTATTTTATAAATTATCGCAGTCGACATTTCAAGTGGGTACAAGAAGCCACAGAGAAGTGTGCAGCACAGTACTGCTAAATGAGCTTGCAAATAAGATCAGTCCTCATTTAACAGTGATTTCCATGAGGAGAACATTGAAACCAAACACTATTTACACACAAGACTGCATAGCGCTGCTGTGGGTGGTGGTTTGATGCTATTAATGTATAATGCCCCCAATGTGCTCAGTTCCAAATGCAAGACCCAAAAAAGGTGACTTTGGAGTTCACTCCAGGTAACCCAACAGGAGTATTTTCTAGAGAGGGACAGTATTACCTTCCACATCTCAGACGTTGCCTCCCTGCTGAAACAGAGATGAATTTTCTCCTTTTTAAAAAAGGCTGGGAAGACTTAAAAGCCAAAGGATTCTTACTTATCCCCAGATAGTGCAAAACACAGGGAGAACCACCACCAGCCATGGGAGTGAGAATTACCCTGGCAGCGTGTTCCTGCCCTCAGCAGCTTTAGGGATGGGACAGAGATCCAGTCCCCATGGCCACTCAGCCCAGTGCTGCGGTGAGCCAGACTGGGATTTAAAGTCTGTTACCTGTCTGCTCTTCACTTCCTCCTACAGCCTCAGGTGTCTCGGAGCCATGACAAATCCATCAATACAATTTTAATTTTACCTCCACTTTCTTTTAGTTTGATCTCCAAAGACTTCTCTCCCTAGCTCCTCCCTATCCAACACCACCACAGGCAGGTAGTACCTTGGGAAACCTGGCAAAACAAATAGTTTCTAATACCTGATCTAAAGCAGCAGCCACATCTGGCAGTGAGAGCCTGGAACAGACCTCATCGCTTTTGCTGAAACACATACAGCTCTAGAGGACAAACCACACTTATCTTGGATTTTACTCTCAGTTGCTCTACAAAGACACTTTTTCTTGTTTTATTACAAGCGGAGGAGGGGTGTTTTTTTGGTAAATCTAAATCTGTAAATAGGTTTTACGGTCACTTGTATGTATTGTTTATAGCACATCATCTGTTTTCTATTTTAATCCTGAAGAAAATTGACCACTACTTTGTGGTACAATGAAACCACATATTTTTCAAACCGGCATACACAGTTGCCACTTCCTTGGTCGGCGTATGTGTTCTTTTCTTTTATTTGACTTGTATTTCATGTGGTTTAATTGCAGTGTTTATTTACATGGCAATGACAGAGCATTAATTTTACTGTAGAAGAACAAAAGGATAAATGAGTGACCTGAATGGCAACCCTCCAAGATGCCATTTCGCCAATACCACACATCAGTGTTTTGATCTACGCAAATTATTTGAAAATTACCTCACTCCCAAACCCAAGTAATGATGAATTTATACTGAAGGATGAGGTTATCCTCCTTTCATTAATATCTGTATCACCTCAGGCGGCTCTTCTCCTTTATTTATGAAGCTGTCTACATCTTTCGATATTTGGGCTAAAGATGGAGCCATTCCCAGAGTCCTCCCACTTCCTTGCTTCCCTGAACTTACTCTATCTGATGCTACAGAAAGTGGGAAAAGTATTTTATTTTACTAACAGGAAAACACTGTCTGTTTCCCTGCACCTTTCCACCTTTCCCTGCAATCCAGGGAAATGCAACATTCCTCAGCTTGCAGCAGCAGGTTTTGGTTGACTGACTTACTGCATGGGTACTGGCAATACTGGTTTTTTTTTTGTCCCTGGAGATTTTATGAAGGAACTCAGAGGACTAACAAAACATAAGAGTTCCTGAACTCTTTAAGAAACTATGATAAACCGGCATGAGGGCATTTTGTGTTGAGGGCTGGTCAGACACTTCAGTCATGCGGGAGTTAAGAAAAGTTAGCAAAGGGCAGAAGAGCCTTACAGTCAGTCTGGGAAGGTTTTAAGTGTCTATCTTGGCTTGCTGTGAGTCAAGTAACGCTGCAGTGCTCCATTTGCGTACAGTCTCACAGGAAAACAAGGACAAAAAGGGAGAGTTTTTAAAAGCAGAGTTTAAAAAATAACCCGCAACATCAATGTTAGGAAAATAGTGAATGGAGATATCATCAGACCTCCTTTAAACTTCAAGAAGCAGCAAAAGGTGGGTTCAAACAGGCTTTTTCCTTTAGGTTGCATTTAATACTGAACTGGGGCACTGTCTGGGCAGGCAGCAGCAGAGCCGTGACAGCCAGGCACAGGGAAGCTCGCACGACAGTACTGATCTCTGCATGGTGCTGTTACAGACGGGCAGAGAGCAATGGAGATGGCCCTGATCACTCCAGCTCTCTAATACCGCATTCGTCGCACGTTGGAGAACCCTCGCTATGTCTTCTAGCTTTTCCTGATGTACATGGGATTTATCCTGGAAGCGTGCTTTTCCCTGTTGCTGCCAGTGTAATTCGAAAGGCCTCAATCCACAGGTCTTTTTCCACATCCCTGTGCACGGAGTTCAACCTTCTAGCAGCTTCACGAAAACCCTCCTAAGTGTCCATTTTGTTTTCTTTTATCTAACACATGCCCAGCACCTTCCATCACCCCTGGGTAGCAGCACCCCACTCATCAGCTGTGGTAAAAGAGCCCATCTCAAGAGGAAAAATCCAAACAAGTCTTTCTACTCCTTAAAACACAGGACAAAGCAATTCTCCAGCATCAGCCAGAACCTCCTAGAGATGACTACGAAGTACCCTGTCTTCAAAAGCCTCCAAGAAGCTGGTTAAGACCACCGACATCGCTGTACCCCAAGAAGCCCCAGACATGCTTCTGTCTACTCCCTGTATTCAATGTCATCAAAACCAGTAAAATACGCACCAAAATAGACATCCAGCTTCAGATTTTTTCCTCAGAAGACCTGCTTGGGTCTAAGCCTAAAAAGCCACAGCAGAACTAAGCAAAGACCCTCACAACATACCTCTCCCATTTTAACAGTCTGGTAACAAACACAACCCACAAATAACAGCAAAACCACAGATACGTGTCTTACTGAAGACAGGGAAAGATGCATTTCCTTTCAACACCTGGAACTCCTGCTCCAGTCTCCTCCGTAAGTCGATCTGTTCAAACAAAACCTTCTGGAGTTCCTCTAACAAAGAGAAAAGAAAAGTGGTTTTGCTAATCTGTATAAATAATTCTTGAAAGAACAGTTGCAGAGCAATTCATTACTATAAGACAAAATATTTTAGCAGTTATTAAAGAAAAAAAAAAGTGTTGCATAGACCAACGATAGATTTTGTGCAGAAAGCCATGAATATAAATCAATGTAATATATTATTTTAAAGTATTATATTACAGTGTCATGTATTGATTGATATATATGCATTAATCTCAATTATATCCACCCAAAGGTCCATATATTATTCATATGTTACTTGACAAGCTTAAAATATGGTGCAGAACAAAAGTGCCCCCTATTATCCTCATATTCTATTAAAACAAAGAGCAGTTTTATAACGTAAGAGGCCCTTATTTATTTTACCTTTCCCCATGTTTTCCACATCCTTCTTCAATGAATGAGGTGAATTGGTTTCTTGTGTGTGTTCACCTTAAAAAAAGCAAAAGAAAAAAGTTATTGATTTACTGATACTGCTTTTCATCAGTATTGTCCTTACTATGCAACTGCTTTAGAGAATCTGGAGAAGAAAAAAAAAGAAGGAAAAGAAACAAACCAGAAAGAGTAAGATTGAGCTTTATCTGCATATCTCCATGGGTGTAGCACAGATGCTTGCAGGACTTGTATTTGCTTCCAGTTCAGTAAAGTATCTACCTACACCATGGCTTCCCGCAGACGAGACCTGATGTCTCCTTGATACCTAGGGTGGAACAGATCCCTGTTTTCACTCTAACCCGCTTTGAAGACGCTTTTAGTGGAAAACGACTAGGAATGAGCTGAGAAAGGGGCAGAGCCTTCTCTACAGTCTCACCTCCTCTCTTTACAACGGGAAGTTCACGCTATCTAGTCGGGCATGACCGTGTTCCAAAATCCACAGGCAAAATCTTTGCGCCAGCCTGTTTGCCTTCATCAGCTCTTTATCATCTTCTAGAGGTCTACGGCACGGGCTTCTGGTAACAGCAGCGTTAAAATTAACATTAGGTGTTTGCATCTAAAGGATACATGTCTGAGAGCCACTAATTCAGGGACTTCTGTCTGAGGTTGCTCATGTAACTTTTAATCATATAGCAGTAAAAAATTTTCTAGATAACAGAATCTGACTATTTCCAGATATATGCATGCTACTTCTTTTAGGCTTTTTCCTTTATAAATAAAATAAAATAAATAAATAAAAATAATCTTCATGAGGTGCTACGTTCACCTGGATAGCAGTTTGACTTATATAGGAACCTCCTGACAAGAGGCGTCGTTTTAATCATCCTCTAGAACTGTGGAATTTTCCTCTAATTTCTACAAACAGGGTTTTGAAACAAAAAGCCATTAAAAAATGCTTTTAAAAGAAAAAAAATACCACTTTAGTTGAAATTAATGGGAGATTTTCTATTATTTACAGCTGAAGTAGAAATAGGCTCTCAATAATTAAGAAAATATTTTGTAAATAACCAATTACTGAACTAATTGGACTAATTTTTTGTTCAGTCCAGCCAGCAAATACACATCATTAACTCTACTGATGAGTAATCACAAGAAAGACATATAGATGAAGTTACTCATGCGTTTATGTATTTGGAAGAAAGAATCATGGAGGAAATACCTTGGGGTTTTTTTTAAATAAAAAGCCATGGTCCTGAATAGGTCACCACACAACGGATAAGACAGCGGCTACTTAAAAACTCTTACTGTCGCCACGCATTTGCTAGTGGGTGATCGTAAGAAGCTGATTTCAAAGTTGAATTGGAACATTTTGTTTTATATGCAGTCAGAAATCTTTCTGCAAAACCTTTATTTCTGTTTTTAAAAATCAATGCATTCTTATATCCAGTAAACCTTGAAGCCACAGTATATGAAACATATCAAATAGCTATGCATTTGAGCATCTATCTCTATGTTCCTTAAAAAAACCAAGCAACCGCTCATTCAGGCATATGCATTTACACAACTCCTCTCTGGTGCCAGCAATTCCATTTTAAAAATCTGTTTACGTAACACAACGATTTAAAAAATCATTTTTTGTATGATATTTGATACAAACAAAGTGTTTTCTATAGGTAAGTTGTCTCACCACACTGAAAGAAATTGCAAGCTTCAAAATAAAAGAGAAAAAATACATCACTTTTTGGGCAGTGGTCTGAGGTGTTTCCATAATGTAAAATGCTCTTATTTTTTCAGTTAACACAGTTTTGTTTTAAACAGGATTGCTAACAAAAGAAGTATTCTGTTAGATAAATTAGGAATGAGGGTACCAAAAAAGAAAGAATTCAAGTTCAGGAAGGGTTTTTATTAAATTATATATACTAGTATATTTTTCCAATCAATTTCTTTCCTTTAGGCATTATTTTCCTAACATTTTATGTCCAGTTCTGAGGGATAACGGGCTCACGGACAGAAGGTAACTGAATTTTTCAAGGAGGAAGAGAAAGGGGAAGAGAGTAGACCCTAGCACAGCGCATAGCGGCAACACAGCTCGTTCCCACTTGCTCGGTTGAGCTCTCAGGGCCGTATGGTTTGAGGCTGCCGACTCGCTGGGACTGAGAGAACTCCATCAAAATGAAAATAAAAGCATGAGGCATGAAGAATAACTTCTCCAGCATCCTCAGCCTCCCTACTAAGCTACCGAAAAGGCTTATTAGAAAATCCCCCATCCTTCCCCTGAAATAAGCGAAGAACAGGATGGGAAAAGTGAAGCAAATACGGTTTTAAAGTATAACTGCATTTTAAAACTGCTTTCTGAACTTCAAAACAGCCTCAACATTATTATTGTTAACAGTAATAATCATCAGATGGGTTTCACCTTTCCAGTCCCACTGAAAATGATAATCAGGAGCCTGCTCTTCTCCGTTTTTCCGTACTTCCCAGAGGCCCCATCATGCGTTGTGTACTGTTCTACCTTAATTGAAAGGGAGGAGGTATTGAATATTTAACCAGCTTCCTTTCTCTTAAATGTTAATTAAAAGCTAAATAAGTGTTTAAAAACAAACAAACAGAAAGCCCAAAGAATTTTAATCAGTCTAAGAAAAAATCACTTCCCCTTCTGTTAGCTCCGCCATACCTCTCTCGGGCCTTGTCTGCGCACAAACCCATAGCAGCATTTAAAACAGCAGCACTGAAAGCCCTGCAGCCCCCCGGTACGGACACCTAGGTTTTCTTCAAGAGAAGTCTATTTCGGTTTAATTCAGAAAAATCAAACTATACCTCAACCGTCTGCTGGCTAGAGGGGAAAAGGGGATGAAATATTCATAGCCAGCTTGCACTGCCTCAGCTAAAGCTTTTGGTACCTCTCTTCTTCCCAATTAACTCAGGTGCACAGACACTGTTATCCGGGAATTAAGGTACAGGAGTTGTATTTTTGGGTTACACAAACGGCCTTCTTGGCTGGAACGTGAACATCCACCCACAGAGGAAAGCAGAAATGATGTCTGTAGGTAGACACATCTCAGCTTACTTTATCAGTAAGAAAACCAGCGGTCCTGATTCGTACATTTACACCTCAGCTCTTGTGATGCCACCATTTTATTAGCTCTACACCCCCTACAGTAGTTAAGGTTTGGATTTTTAATACAAGAAACAACATTCCTAAATTTATTCTCCCCGAAATAAGTGCACATTGCTGTCGTTGTACAAAACCAAACCAGACACAGCCAGGTTACCTCTTCATGCTTAGAGCAATCCAGCAGTCCTTCCTCATGAAGCTCTCAAAGCTCTCTTCAAACAGCAGCTAAAAATTTTCACGCTGGCCCAGACAACTCAACTACGTCAATGGGCAACTGATGTGCTCAGCACAGAGCTCCAATGGCCTGGGAATATAACTCAGCTCTCCTGACTCTCAGCCCTCCGCCTCGTCCGCAGCTCGTACTCCCTGCAACTCTCACGACATCTGCAGTGCCAGACCACGCCAACCGAACTCATCCACCCGCCTGTGTCTCAGCATCGGCTCTGTTATTCCTGGACGGCACTTAGGTATCACAAAGCACACAATTCCTGCCAACCTGCTCTGCAGCTCACTCCTACCAGGTGAGCTTTTACCATTTTGAAGCCCACAGCATCAACGGTCTACCGTAACTTAAACATCCACCGGTACTTTTAGCTGGAGAGAGCGCTGTCCGCATACAAAGACTGCAGCACTGAAGATGTCGGTATCATCTGGTTCTAAATATATATATATATCCATTTTTAAAAACAAATGCAGATGTGCACAGGCAGACTTTCAGAACTCCAAAGGCTCCACCTGTGTTTGCAATTAATTACTTGCTCCCAGACAGTTCTTGTGTATGTCCTGAAGAAATCCCACCCTTCCTGAAAACATCCATGCATCGTGCATATTCATGCTGCGTTTTGGGGGAATAATCAATAGGGTAATCAGGACTTGGGAAAATAGGCCTATTTTAGGAAACTCAATAAGCATCTTTTAAGTGCTTTTCTGTACTGGGGCTGATATACATGTCTTACAAAATCTGGAACTTCAAATGTTAATTTGCCCTGAAAGTACTTTAAAAAACGAACTAGTTCTAATTTTTGCACAGATAAAGTCTAATTTATAACCTCCATTAAAGCTGAAAACATAGATATCTGATTTTAAAAAATCCACACTGAAGTACTAACTGATAGAGGAGAAAAAGAGTTTCAGGAGTTCAAACGGAACATTCAAAAACTGTGACCAAGTTAAAAATACAAAATGTTTTAGAGAAACAACAAATCAGTTGGCTTTTGTCTGAACCTTACGCACACATCTGGGAAGTATTTTGTAACTTTATTCTAGAAGTAAGAGGGCTAGAAAATTTATAATTCCTGTTTTGTTTTAAATGGAAGGTGAGAGTCTCACCAGATTCCAGAAGACGGGGCTTAAAAAAAAAACCCAACACACCTAATATTGTGAGATTTGCAAAAAGTAAAGAAATTCAACAATGTTTCTTCTTCTTTTTAATAATTCTAAGAGAGCACATGAGCTCCATAGGAATAACAGAAAAGAAAAAAGACAGGAATAGTAAATAAGGCTCTGTCCTACAGTCTGTCTGCAGTTTTGTCTGTCGTGCAGATCCGTGTATGTATACACAGTCTTATCTACTAATACACAGTGCTGGGTCCCACATTTGAAACTTGGCCTCCTCTGTCCCCCTTCCAACTTTTAACTCCTTTGCTTTTTTTACAAACACTTTCCATAATTAAATTTTATGTCTTTTAACTTCTGGATCCAGTGCTTTACCACATATCCCCATAAAGACTACACAACTGTCCAGTATGCTATATATAGTAAACTTCGGGCTGTTTTCCACCCTCTTTGGGCTACTGTAAATCCACAGTAATTGCATCAATATTTGCAGAGTTTTCTGGATATATATTTAAGAATAAGTTAAAAAAGAATATGGCTTATTGTTTCTAGTCCGAATTTTCCTGGCAGGCCCGCCAAACCATCTTTTACAAATCAAAAAACAAAAACTGGGAAATTGTTATAGGATTTGAGAAGCTGACTTCTAGTTGCTCTGAACACCCAATTTTAGAGCTCCCCTTTCTCATTAAAGCAGATAAAAAAATTACATCAGGTGGAGAACAGCTGAGAAAATTCAACTCCTCTTAAAAAGGTACATAGTACTTGGAAGGCAGCCTTGCAACGCTGCGGTGTGCCAGACACACAGAGCTCGTCTACCCTTCAGCTCTAGCTGCTGAAAGAGGGTCGGGATGGCAAACGGCAGCTTTCCCCAAAAAACTGGACCAGTTAAGTAAGTTAGCCACAGTTATCCCAAAAAACCGCCATGGGAATCTGAATAATTTCGAGCTCTTTCCGAGCACCATCTGACAGAAAAGGAAGGGGGATTTTCACCGACAGTTTACTGGCTACGCAGGACAAACGGCTACAGGATCTTCAAGCCCGTATCTATTTCAACCTTGGAAAGAGCTCTGCTTATTATGAATTTTTAAGTTCACTGGCACATTGAGAACAAGAAGCAAAATACACACGTACAAATGATTATCTCTTGCACAAAAAAATGCTTTTGTTTTAAGACTCTCTTTGCTAGGTTCATTAAATAAATACAAGTCCATCTCATATGGAGAGGAATTCCCAGGATCATTTCATCTTTCTTAATCTTATTAGGAAGGCTTTAAGTAACT
>WHYT01013292.1:7616-50397 GCA_009806455.1 Tetrax tetrax
TTTTGGAGTAAAGGTAAATAATATAATGTGAGTAATCAATTCATTTAATAATTAAACATAGATAAATTATGAAGGAGCTACCCGTATTCTAGAGACAGTTTTCACTCTTGATCTTTTGAATGTTTTCTGTGTGATTGTTTGTATTAATGTTCTCCTAAGCTTGACAAATCTTTCTCTAGAAAGATTTATTTTCTATTGTCTTTTATCTTTCTTTGTTTTCATTTTCTGTATTTTTCCTCTAGTAGATTATTTTAATATAATTTTTCTAAGAAATTAGCGTTGTTGTCACTTATTGGCTAAAGTCTGTATGGGCTTTGCCCAAATGACAGGTTCATTGGCTACTCTTATGTTCCAAATCAGACACAGGTTCAGCTTTCCATAATTGGTATTGCAAAGCTAAATAACTTCATACTATAGGACTTCCCTTGTTCCAGTGCACAAATCATCTGTCACAATGGCAGCCTTTGAAGTTGTGTTTTGACTCCTGTGGGACCTCATTTTAACTGTGCTTTTCCTGATAGCCTGGGTTCAGGATGGCTTATTAGTTGAAGTACATGTTAGTGGGAAGCTACATGTTATTATGAGTCTCTACAAGCCATAGAATCAGGAAGTAATTTATTCTGGAGGAGTCATCCTCCTGAGAGCAAGACACTAGAATCCTGCATAAAGCTGCTGCACTGATACCTGTGTGATTCTGCTTCGGAGCCTGCTTACATTATTCAGATTTAATAGGTTGGGCGCTCCATGAATTTGACTGCATAACTGAACTGGTTGTGGAACAGAGGCTGAAGCTGAGCTATAAATCCAACTGGAGCTGAGCTGGCTCACTCTTTATAGAACTTCTAATATGCTTTCCAGATGAGTCACACAAGTGATTTTTCATCATCTTTTTAACCTAGTGTCTATATCCTTTCAGTTTTCATGCACCTCCGACCTACACTTCTGAGTATTTCTGGTTTACAAACTCCTTTCTGGCAACCTGCTTTGCCTATTTCATGATTTCAAGCCTTATGCTTGGATGTTGAGACAGCTTGCAATACTTTCTTAGTACAGTGAGAGCTGAAGTATGTATGGAGTGGGTTTACTATAAACTTTTGGACAGTAACACTAAAAACCTACCAGTTGTTGACTTCATTGTGACAAGGTGTGATGCTGATGAAGTTCTTGGAACTGTGATTTTTGAAGTTATTGTTGGATTTGTAGTCTCTGTTGATATAGTAGCTGCAGAAGAATAAATGCTAGGCACAGTTGGTGGGGTACTTGCAGTAGAGCTTGGTAGCGTACTTGTGGTAGAGCTTCTCATTACTTTAGGCTGCACTGTTGTTACTAAGAGAAAAAAAAATCAAGACTAAAGGATAAGAAATCATTCTTAATCTATTCATAATACACTTATATAAATTTATAATTATTTTTGAAGTAAAAACACTGTCTTAATAACTGTTAGTAGTAACTACTATTAAAAAACATTACCTTACTTTTGGATGAAACATTTGAGAAAGGTTATGTACTGCACATATTCCTTTGCTATTATGTGAATACACTAAACAGCAATTCTTGCAGAAGCTTTATACATTTTTCTTCATCACTTTAAAATGAATTTGACATAAATACTTCTGCATAGAAATAGAGATGGAATTGTACAGCTGACGGTGTAAAGTTTTCCCATACCACCTGTCTTCAGGAAAATTCATAGAATTTCTAACAAATTTAATATCAGTCTATATAGATTCCTTTCCTGGATACTGCTATAGGAGTTTGGTATAGTCAGTCATACATTTCCATTAAGACCTTTGTAAATTGTTGAAGTATTATATAGACAGTCACTACTAAGAAATGCGATGAATTTTTTTGTGGGATTTTGTACCTCATAATCATAGAATAGTTTGGGTTAGAAGGGACCTTTAAAGGTCATCTAGTCCAATCCCCCTGCAAGGAGCAAGGACAGCTCCAACCAGATCAGGTTGCTCAGAGCCCTGTCCAACCTGGCCTTGAAAGTTTCCAGGGATGGGGCATCCACCCCCTCTCTGGGCAACCTGTTCCAGTGTTTCAACACCCTCAATGTAAAAAATCTCTTCCTTATAACTAGTAGATTCAGACTACTACCTCTTCAGTTTAAAACAATTACCCCTTGTCCTAGTGCTACAGGCCCTGCTAAAAAGTCTGTCCCCATCTTTCTTAGAAGCTCCCTTTAAATATTGAAAGGCCACAGTAAGGTCTCCCCAGAGCCTTCTCTTCTCTAGGCTAAACAATCCCAACTCTCTCAGCCTTTCCTGATAGGAGAGGTGCTCCAGCCCTCTGGTCATCTTTGTGGCCCTTCTCTGGACTCGCTCCAACAGGTCCGTGTTTGGGGCTCCAGAGCTGGACATAATACTTCAGGTGGAGTCTCACCCAAGTGGATTAGAGGGGCAGAATTACTTCCCTTGATTGCTGGCCACACTTCTTTTGATGCAGCTGAGGATATGATTGGATTTCCGGGCTACAAGTGCACATTGTTGGCTCATGTCCAGTTTTTCATCCACTAGTACCCCCAAGTCCTTCTCTGCAGGGCTACTCTTAATTCCTTCATCCCCTAGTTCTCTCAATCCCCTCATCCCCCACTCAGCATTGATACTGGGGTTGCCCCAATGCAGGTGCAAGACCTTGTACTCGGCCTTGTTGAACCTCATGAGATTCATGTGGGCCCACTTCTTGAGCTTATCCAGGTCCCTCCAAATGGCATCTCATCCTGCAGACGTGTCAAGCGCACCACTCAGCTTGGTGTCATCTGGAAATTTGCTGAGAGTGCACTCAATCCCCCTGTGCACCAGAGACACGACAGAAGTCCTTATTCACTAACAGATACTTCATTACTGATACCTGGAAGTGCCTACAGATGCTCGGGAAACACCATTCTCTCAATAATCTTTTTTTCTTAAGATGTCTAACAAATATTTCTGGAAATATATTTGTGCTAATTGTGATACCAAGTTATTTTTCATCATTGCTTCATATGCATGTGGAACTGGTGATACTACTATATAATGCAAAAAAGGATATTGTTTACCTCATAAAAATGTATCAGGACATATATCTGTTTGGAAATACTAGTTTGTCAACTATGTAAACTAACCTGTTGAAGGTGAAGACGTTTCAGGTGTAGTACTAATTTCATGTCCTGTTGTGTAAAGGTAGAACAGGTTAAATTTGTGAATGAAAGCATATTAAAATATTCCAAATAAGACAAATTTCAGATTTGATTCAAAGGACTGTGTTAATTAGTGAGATATTCCTGAGTGCTTAATATTACATATTTTAGTGGTAAACTTCACAAAGGACTTAAACAATGACAAAGAAATCAATATATCTCATAAAAATAATGAACATAGGTAATTTTTGTTACCTTTTTAAAGATTTTTATGCTGAATAGCACCTCACTTTTCAGGGATAATGAAAACATGGGGCTTTGTATGTAAATGAGATCACTATCTGAGATCCTGGTTACGTAGATTAAAACTATGTAATATAAGAAAAATAGTCCTTGAGTTTTTTTACATCTGCATTAAAAACTTTGAGAATACACAAATATTTTAGTATTGTTTTCCAGTTACTGTAGAGAAAGAGGATGAGTATGGAGTTCACTGCTTACCACATGGCATGCATCTTTCCTCCTCATAGTCAAAGTATTCATCATGAGAGCAATTGTAACAGCCTGAAGAAAGAGGAAGAGAAGTTTGTTTTATATTTCTGAGAGAATAGCATTTAATTTATACTGTCTATAATCTAATATCTTACGTTTCTGTCATTAAAAAACATTTCTGAATTGCAACATTGTCTATTCAGGTAAGCATATCCACTGTTATCCTCAGAATAAGGGTCTGCCTCTAGTAATTTTTTTTTTCTTTCTCCAACTATATCTGTTTGTCTAATTAAAATATTAACTGCTCTTTCCATATGTTTTCTTACGTAAGTACAGTGTATTCCTTTGATTTAGTGCAAGTCAGAGAATTTCTCTTCAAGACAGGCTGAGTTCAAGATATAGCTAGATGCAGTACAAGTATTGAATTGATTATATATTTAAAGCAGTAGTGGTAAGGTAAAGATCAGCAAAACTGCTACAAAGATAGCATAAATTAGAATAACATTATTTCCCTGTGGAATGACTGATTTAAAAAACAGCATTTAAAATAATTACTATGTTACTGTTTTGTGGTTTACATTAGTATAGCTCATTACCTTCAATGTTGACGTATTTGTAGTTTTGATTTGGACAATTACAAGGCCTGTAATGCCAGGTGCAGTTGTCACTGTTGTAGCCATAGGAATAAGCATCACCACTTCCTATTTTTTTATGAGAATTGTAATACTCACAATAGACAGCTAAAAAAGGTGAAAAAAAGAGAATCAGAATTTTTCAAATTAATGGCAAGTTATTTTCAAAGGACTAAAGGGAGGACAAAATTAATAACAGTTTCAATAAAAAAAATTCTCCCTGAAGTTATTAGCTTCTGATGTAAATTGAAATTTACGCTTCAGTGAAGTCAGTTTCTTTTTCATATATGCACTATACAGGCATTTCCACAATTTTTAATGCATAATATAATGAAATGTTGAAAACAAACCACTCAAGATGACAACTATCACTGATTTATAGCACACTCATCCTCTTTTTTACTCCATATATGGTGTCCTGGAACACCTTCATATCTTTTTCCTGTTTTACAGTGTTCCAGCCAACACAGCTGTCTTTATTTCCTTGACATCCATACAGAAGATGATTTCATCATAGCTAAAATGAAACATAGTTCTTTTACAATTTCATACTCCCTCTGCTGACAAACTGTCAGTTTGCTGTACAGTGGCAGCAGAAGAAACAATCTGCCTTCTGTGACCACATTATTTTTCCTCTCATTACTCTGTGGTAAAAGGTATATTTTGGTTAATTTAGCACAAATGGAAACTACAGATTTCAAAACCCAAGTGATTGAAGTCAATTACTTGCCCATAGGGAAAATGCAACTTAGGAGGTGCTTATTAAGCAATTACCTATGTTGCCATATTTATATACTTACAGTAATAATAATAATCTCTAAAACTTGTTTAAAGAGAGCTTAAAGAAACTTACGACAGAACTCAGGGGTCCTCCAGTCAATGCAGATACCTTTATCTAAGCATGCCATGGCATACACCGCAATGGCATCGCACATGCATTCACAGTCCCCTCCAATGTCACAACCACAAGAGTCTCGGACACAGGCCTCATAATAGGGCATTCGATTCACCTGCATTGGAAAATGAAGTAATGAATTTTCTAGGATTCTTTTGTGCCTATTTGTTAAGAAGGGGTTATTCTGGGGTAAACAATACATGTTCCATCAAGTGAGAGTAACTAGTATTTCTTCTGAACGTTTGTCAAAGCAATTACAATCCCACTTCATACAAAACTTTTTAGCAAGAATGTAGGTGTCTCCAGATCAACATTGATCAGTATCAAGCATCATCAATAGACTGACTCATTTCTGATACTTAAGTCTTCATTCTTTTTTCACTTTGATATCAAGTGTTGGAGTGTAAGCATTTTGGAAGAAAACAGTTTGTGCCTACAAATAAAAAGAAGGCCAAATAAATTCTTACCTTATTGTGACAGGCAGAAAAGACTTGGCTGTTGATGATGGAACATGTCTTTTCTGCCCATGCTTTACGATAAGGGTTCTTGCTACAGGGATCTACTACGAAGTATACATCCCCACAGAGAGGATTCTCTTTCCAAGAATTGACAAATTCCAGTTCATTTGATGCCACATACTTGCTTCGAGTTTCAAAATCATCCTTCATATTGCCATTATAGTTCCCACACAGACCACATATGGTTTCCTAGATTAAATGAGAGTCACAGTGTCATGTCAGCAAGTTACAATTACTCGCCTTCCCTCGAGTACTGAATGTGATCTACAAATGCTCTCTCATACATCCTTAGTGTCTTGCGCATTAAGTCATCATTTAGATATTGAATTCAACCATGCAGTCTCAAAAATTTCCCGAATGCAGCAGGGTAATCGCCTAAAAGTCAGCCTCTAGTGAAAATCTCTGCCATTTTGGAGATAATTATGAAAATAAATTTCTAGTAGCATCTCTGAAAAACTTTTGCCATCATAAAAAGTCAAGGCAAACAAGATGAAATGAGGAGTTCAACCTGAATTGAAGGACAGTTTACTGAGGAAGTTGTTCTGCAATACCTGTGTTTCTCTGGAGATCTTGATAAAGAAGTTCATGTGCTTATTCCAGATAAGGGTCATGTTGTATTTTCCTGGGATAATGATATCAAACATCAGGTGAAGAGCATTCTTTTTCACGTTATATCGTACTCCAGGATTTTCCCCAGAAACACTGAAGGTTTCATCTCGCAGTATGATTGTCAAATTCTGGAAGAAAATTTATCTGGATGTTATAACTTAAGGTTCAATATTTTCCTTACTCTGTGTCACATTGCTGAAGATCAAATGCTGTGCTACTACAAACTGTCTTGACATTCCCACTTACTTTTGAAAAGTCATGGCAGTCAGGTGAAGTCCCCGGAGACCGGAAAAAGGGAAACATTGCACTCATTTTTTAAAAGGGTAGAAAGGAGGACCCTGGGAACTACTGACCTGTCAGCCTCACCTCTGTGCCTGGGAAGATCATGGAACAGATCCTCCTAGAAGCTATGCTAAGGCACATGGAGGACAAGGAGGTGGTTCAAGACAGCCAGCATGGCTTCACCATGGGTAAGTCCTGCCTGACAAACCTAGTAGTCTTCTATGATGGAGTGACTACATCAGTGGACAAGGAAAGAGCTACAGATATAATCTATCTGGACTTCTGTAAAGCCTTTGCCATGGTCCACACAACATCCTTCTCTCTAAATTGGAGAGATATGGATTTGATGGATGGACTGTTCAGTGGATAAGGAATTGGCTGGATGGTCACATCTAGAAAGTAGTGATCAATGGCTTAATGTCTGGATGGGACCTTTAAAGGTCCTTTCCAACCCAAACTATTCTATTCTATGTCCCTGCTCATTACAGGGGGGTTGGACTAGATGACCACTAAAGGTCCCTTCCAACCCAAACCATTGTGTGATTCTATTCTATTCTACAATGCTATTTCATTGGCTTTTTTACCATTTGCATATGCAAATCTTCATGGCAAACAAAAATATCTGTCATTGTTCCACCCTCATTGTTAGGTGTGCTAGCACTCTAACTGCATTTGGTGGAAATAATATTGTCATCTACGTGCAGCCAGCAGAGTAGAGGAAGTATGTTTTCCTGTGTTCCTCAGAATAATCAAAAAGTTTTAGAGAAAACAGCTCTCTGTCTTGAGCTCTTCCACTATCTCCCACTCTTATGTATACTCTTACAACTTTACTCCTGTCATACTGCAGTTTTTCAATGTCTAGATAGTCAACAGAAAGGTTTGTATGAAGCATGCATTTATGAAACTGGATCCTAAGCAAACTAAATTTTTCACCACAGCACTGATCAGCTGAAACTGCCAGTATTTAGCTAGTAATATGGCAAATGTGTACTCCTTGTAGTGACTGCTCCTTGAAATAAAATCTCATCTGTCCATTTTCTTCTCTCTGCCAGATAATGAAGGACTCTTAAGATGATCTGAGACTACTGGGCATAACTGTCCCATAGAACTGAGAACAGTTGGAAGCTGTCACACAGCAGTGGAAATGAGGATAACTGCTCATTGCTGTTATTTCACAGATACATCTCAGGTAAGGTCTGGACATATTTTGAACTGGTGATATTACCTGTATTTAAGAGAAATTTGAAGAGGTTTTGATCATCATTCATTATGATAATTCCTCAATTTTATACTATTGTTTTCCTGAGGTTGGCAGGTGGCGGGGGGGAGGGGGAGAATAAGTATGTTTTGACTGAGAAATTAACTGCTGAGTCAGTAAAGCTCAAAATTTTACGGCTTCTATTTAGGCAAGAAGTTTAGGGGTTGAAACACTGACATGAGAATTGAAAAAAACTGACAGCAATTCATACTAAAACTGAAGCTCTAGGTTTAGCACATAATTTCACTTACAAGACATCACTTCAAAGACACAGCTAAAGCTTCCAAAAGGGAAGCAAATACGGGCTTAAAATAGCTATTCAGCTGGATAACAGCAGAATGAAGATCTTACCCCAAGGTAAATGCTGATGGATCTGGAGCATGTAACCCCTGATCTCCCACAGATGACATTCTCAGTAACAATTTTGAAGGAGGAAATAGGTCTATTAATACTGCAGCCATCCTAGAAAAACAATAACAAACCACAAAAAGCACAAAACGCGATAGCCTCTGTGTCTGGAGTCTTCCAACTTCAAACATAAAAGCATTAAAAAAAGTAAAGAAAACTTAAACATATCATGACTCTGATTCTGTCTGTTTTGGGAGGTGATGACCTCTGATTTGGTAGTCAAGCTGACATCACTTCCCTAAAAGATAATAGTTGGCTGATACAGAATGCGTACGTATCCATCACTATTTAAACACGTTATTAAATCTAAAATCGGTTGTAACTGCACCAAAAAAAAAATTGTTTTGAGAAGTAAATCCTTTCATCTTAAGTAATGAAATAAGCAGAAAATATAAGAACAGATTAAGTATTTAGAAAGATTCAAAGTGCTCTATTGGTTATAGATGCATCCTAGGATATTTTCATGACCCATTTAAATCAAGATATTTCTTGATGCTAAGATACTGCCAAAATAAGCAGTAAGAGGCAGATTACCATAGCTAAAATGTATTCACAGTTGCCATCAAACACAAAACGCTGTCCATCAAAAGTGGTGATGTGGCCTTCTCCATACAGATTACATGTTGAGGAACACTTTGATTTCTGAACACATTTCCATTTGCCTTTTGTGCAAGTGCTGGTAGTGAGAAGAGAAATCATAATCAGATTTCAAAGAAATGCCATTTTAATATGCTTTTTTTATATATACATGTACATTTATAGATAAATGTTCATTTAATTGAATTGTGTACACTGTGACCAAGTTACAATTAATGTAAGAACCATAACTAAAATTCATGATAAAGAAGAAATCTTAAGTCATTTTGCTTCCTTTTTTTTGTGAAAGGAAGAATATAAAACTCGTTTATTTTTGCTCATAATGAGAACAGATGTCCCTGTTCTGTGTAGTTTGGGTGGTGGTGGTTTTTTAATACTAGATTAGTAACTGGAAAGGGAATAAAGTACTTTGAGAATGCTGCTAAAAAGATGGAAACAATCTTTCGGGGAAGTTGCTTTTATCTACAGAAAAGATGGAAGATTGTGCCCTCATATTTATTTTTGTGGAGCTGTTCATCCTTATGTACCTTATGTACTTTACAGTTACAGGCCCTACCGGATGCCCTTATTCCTGAATATGCGTATGGCAGAAATTATCCCTGAAGCCAGTACCATGACATTTTTATCCCTACATACATTGTCAAATGTTAAGCTTCTCTTTGTCACCTCTGTACTTTGTCACTATATTCCTTCTGTTCAGCTGTTGCCATTTCCTACTCTCCTGTCAGCTACCCGTTTTTGTTATGTAGCTGTGCAGTTTAGTGAAACAGAGGTTCTGCAATGGAAAACTGTGATTCTTACCAGATCTCGCATTCAGTTTGGATTTGTTCACCTTTTCTATATGCAAGACCACCATATTCACATGGACACCCCTCAGCTGGAACACACCCACCATCAAGATTTTCATATAACCCATCAGCACAGACACAGCCTGATTCGCATTTAGTAGGTATCTGGTAAAGATCAACAGATTGCAAAATGAAAAGAAATGTGAGGTGCATTTTATCTTGTATGAGAATTGTATCAAGAATGAACCCATGCTATGTTCTAGTTTCGACTTGAGTTCAGCTTTGTGATTTCATCATACTAATACGAGTCAATGGAACATAGTTTCACTGCAGTTGTAAGATATACCTGTTGTGTGAGATAGTAAACATACTTGAAGACTCTGAAAAATTTATCTTTCATTGCTACCAGTCTTTCAGACAGAGTACAACAGAAGTTTCTTTATATGAAGGAAGCTTATTACAATTCTTCCAATTAGTTCTTTCCTTAATATAAAGGGATAAGAAAACCCTATCAGGACAGACCAGAAGTCCACCTAGCCTAGGTCTCCTGTGTCCTATGACCATCAGCAGCAGACAGCTGGGAAAGAACAGAACAGGAAGCATCCACATATTCTATCAGTTTCCAGTGAGATGAAGCTTATGGAGTAGAGTCAGAAGTGATAGCCATGCAGTTAAGAATCCTTAATGGATTTTTAGTCTATTCATTTAATAGAATTTAATTCATTAATTCATGCAATTTAATTCCTTTAATCACTTCTGAAATATATGTGAAACTTTAGTGTCCACAGTCTGTGGAGAGAAGTCTGATGTTTAATCGTACATGTTAGAAAAAATATCTCCTTTTATTTTACTAGAAGGAATGTAGTTCAGTCCTAAGTAACAGCTAGAACATTATTCCTCTGGATAAATATTCCAGAGCTGTGAAACTCACACATTCAATTCCAGTAGCCAGCATCTGACAGGTAGGGGCACATGCAGCTCCATACTTGTTTGCTAAACTGTTAGAACATGATACATATTTCTTAGGAGCTTTGCAGCTTTCTAGGAAAAGAAGAAAAACAAACATTGGAGAAATTGTGAAGTAGCAATTTTACAACACAGGGGAAAAGAGTATGTTTCTAAGTAAACCATATCAGACCCATACCTGCAGGATTTTGAGGTTTGCCTGTGCAACTTAGCCTCCCATTAACGCAGTAGCTAGGGAAAAGAAAAACAAAAACCAAGGAATTTCAGTGCAATTCTCTCCAAAGAGAGAAAACGTTTCATTTATGTTACCAGCTCCTCCCCATCCTTCAAAGTGGAATGTGAGTCAACTTGCCTCTGTACTTCTTGTAGTATACACTAACATCAGTTTTGAAAGCAAATAATAGGCCATTCGCTATTATGACAGCCTTTCAAGTCATTCTTGAGGTTTGTATATAGCTGTTCAGATGCCGTTGGCAAAACCTACTAAAAATAATCAGATCTTACCTATTGTTTTCTAATTTTTTCCGTAATATTGCCAATCTTAAGGTAAGTCAAATGCTTTTTGTTCACTCAAGAATCTTTCTATTTTAGGAAAGGGCAAAAAAGATGTCTTAAAAAATAAACCTTTGCTATTAAAAGTAAAGGACACTGTATTGGTTTTGGCTAGAATGGAGTTAATTTTCTTCATAGCAGCTCGGTGGTGCTGTGTTTTGGATTTGTGACCAAAACAGTGTTGATAACACAGTGTTGTTTTAGCTATTGCTGAACAGTGTCAAGGCCTTCTCTGCTTCTCATGCTGCCCCACCAGTGAGTAAGCTGGGAGTGCACAAGAAGCTGGGAGGGGACACAGCCAGGACACCTGACCTGAACTGACCAGAGATATTCCGTACTATACAACAGCATGCTCAGCAATAAAAACTCAGGTAAAGAAGAAGGAAAGAAGGAACTTCAGAGTTATGGCACTTGTCTTCTTAAGTAACCATTATGCATGAAAAAGTTATGCTTTCCTGGAAATGTCTAAACATCTGCCTGCTAACAGGATGAAGCAAAGTAATTCCTTACTTAGCTTTGATTGTGCATGCCACTTTGCTTATTAAATAAGCTTATTTTTCCTTATTAATAATGAAGAAAGTTATTAAACTGTCTTTTTCTCAACCCAGAAATTTCCTTGCTTTTGCCCTTTTGATTTTCTTCCACATCCAGCTGAAGTGGAGTGAGCAAGTGGCTGTGTGGTGCTTAGCTGTTTACAGTCCTTAACCTGCAACAGAGACACATGAAGATCCACCTTCATCTTCATTTTCAGTTGGTTAATCTTTAAACTTGACACACTTACCAGGTAATCCCACCAGTTATGATTGACTGGTCAGGCAAAATGAACTTTCTATCTTCTAAATAGCAGGGACAATGAGATTTACGAACACACTCATTCTTGTGGTTCAAGTACATTCCTTCAGGACAATGGCAGCCTTCAATAGGGATGTCAGTTGGATGACATTCCAGGGCTCGGTTGGAGAGTGACAAGCATGTCCTGTCACATGCTTGAGTGTTGTAGCTGAATGTTTGATTGCCAGTACAAGTAATGGCTGTAAAACAAGAGAAGAGTATATGTTAAACTTCATTTGCTTATCCTCTTCCTTGGGAAAGATAACTGCTCACAATGTGCTGCATATATTGTGCCAACAGCTTCAATGCTTAATGCTTCCTATTGCTTCTCTTCCCATGGATGTGGAGCTCTAGCAAAAAATATTGCTGACCAGAGCTTAACACCAACCATGTGGCTGTTTGGAATTTTTATGAAGGTCAAATATCTTATTGCTTCTTTGTGTATCTTGGAAAAAAATAATGCAAAGAGAAGCTTTGCAGAAATACCAATGTATTTCTGAGTAATTGTGAAACCCGTGTCTGTATCTAAGTTGCATAATAGCAAAATCACATTTGCAAACAGTTTTTCCTAGTTCTTTCTCATCTTACAGTACAGTGTAGCTTTATTTATCTGTCTATTCCATCACTTAATTATCAAGTTCTGGAAGCATCCACTTGCTCATCTTAAAGCATATGAGTAATCTTTTTCATTTAGTCTTAAAATAACAATCCTTTTCTGAAACAGACCAGAAGGGTACTCCATAGTTGGATATCTGTTATCCCATTTCTGCCTTCCTCTTCTTTCCTCATTACTCTTAAGATTATTTGGACACTGTTTAGAATACTGCTTTACCATTTATGTTTTTCGTTGTGTTATGACACATCTGTGAAGTTAGCAGCTCCTGTGAATATGGCTTTTATACCTGCTGGTTAGCACACTTGAACAATAAGTAGTTATTTTCTAATGACTGACAAGTAGTTTTAAAATATGTTCTTGCTCTTATTCAGTTTTGTGATAGGTGAATCAAACACAAGAATATTCGAAATGGAAACAGATAGACCTGTGTGCATGCATCCATCTCACAGCAAGCTATTAAGAGTTAGCTCAGTTACTTACTACAATTGTCCATACTGTTTCTCCAGTTCTCAAGGATTAAACCCATTGAGCTGCATGTTCGTGCATACGATCCCAGAGCAGCACAAATATAAGGAAAGGTCTCTTCATAGTTACAGGCTTGGTAGACACATCTCTGAAACCCAATATGTGGAGAGTACTCTGTTACTGGGGAGCAGACATTTGGAAGCACTAAATATGCTGAGCTGCAGAAGTAAGTAATGCAAAATACAAATTATTGCATAACTAAAACTGATTAGATTAAAGATCAGATTAATTGTCTGATTGACATGAATAAAATATACTTAGTACCTTAAAAATGCTTTTGTTTATTTGCTGCTTTTCATTTTTAATTTTCAAAATGTTTTGTGGAGATTAGCAAATATAATGAGCTCAATTATGCACATGGGAAAATCAATACCTTGCACAGTTAAAATTGTTGACATGGAGAACTGCAGCACAAGCAAAAATATCTTCTGACTCATTCGGATACGACTGGCGCTCATGAACAGACTTCTAGTGTGGTGGAGACATAATTTTCAAAACCACACTTGTTTCTTACCTTCTATGCATTGCTGATCCAAATGAGTGGGATACTGTACATGAATACATTCTAGTCCATATTTGAACTCCCTCTGTACACTGTCTATCATAATTTCTTACCTTGTAGAAAGGAAGAGGGTTCACTACAGCATGGCATTTCTCGAACACTGTGCCCTTCTTGGTAAGAATAGAGCAATGAGTCTCAGCAGATATTTCTAATGAAAGTAAATCATGGACATAAACCAGAAAGTTAGGAAAAATAAATGAAAAAATGAAATGAAAAAAAAAAACCTGGACACACTACTCTAGCTGAGCTTTTGGCAATGATGAAGTGAACAAAAGGACAAGTTCTTAGCTTGTTAGCTTGCAGACTATGTTTGTTCAAACAATTCAGTAGGCCGTTCTTATTTTTCGCTGCTTTGTTTTGTTTTGTTTTGTGTTTTTAAAGACCAATAGCAATAGAGACCTGAGAAGGGAAAGCCTGGATTTCAGTCACAGCACTGCTGTGCAAGTCTGAGATATCCACGGACATTGCAATTTCACTAGAAATATCACTCAAAAACTCTAATTCATCATCTCAATCCCAGGTCTCAAGAATGGGATCTGACAAGCTTTCATTAGACATATATTCTAGAAATCAGAAATGTCTTGTTGGTGGCGGAATTTGTAATGTTCAATCGTCTAAGTCTCCACTTCTCTCAAACTCTCTCATTCCGCTGGTACAGGCTTATGGAAGTATCAGACAAAGCTAGCTGGAGAGATCAGTTAGAGCACCATCTACTCACTGTTCAGTTGACTCAAAGCGCAAGGGTCAGTATCTCTCTCTATAGCAGGATGGCAATTTCCTGCCCTCCAGGAATCTACAAACAGGGAGGCTGTCCCTTCAGTGATATCCATGCTAGTCATGAAGTCATCTGTAGTGTCTCCATTGTAATTGCCACACAAACCTAATAACATTAGAAATGCAAGGGACAGCTGAAAACTGAAGAATGTGTAAATAATGGACTGTGTTTTATCCTATAATAGTCAGAAAATTGATTCAAAAGTTCTACATGGAGTGTCAATGAATACTATAGGTTAAGTAGCCAGAGATTCTGGATTATGTACACATTCAGTCACCGAGCCTCTATCTTTTCAAGTTAAGATTATCCACTTCTATTCAATGACAAATCCATACAGAAGTTTTTGTCTTGTTTTCAGAAAAAAAAAGGCTTTTTCGGTGCTTTTAAATCATGTAAAAGAGAAAGGCCATGAAATACTTTTGCAGTTAGACGTGTTTTCTTATGTATATAAAATCTGTAATGACAAAGAATATAAATTTAGACTTTTTTCAAAGCTAAAGCCTCTCTGTAATTCCCTATAGATAATTAGAATGGAAGGTATGCCTTTGTGGCTAATGTTGCTGTGCAATAAACATAAACATCTCCATCTGGTGCTTATCAGCTGAGAAGCTTTTAGATTCTTAGGCTCATTGTGTTTAGAATGATCATGCACTGCATTTAAAGAACCATGTGCTCCAAGACCTAGAGGCCACACAGACTAATTCATTGTCCTCTCATTGTCCCCTCATTGTGTAGTAAAGCATAAACTGAAAAAGGCACACATAAAACATGTGAAGAATAGTATTACATTACACATGAAAGAAATCACCCACCTCATTTATTTTATTAATTTTAAAAGTTACTAGTGAAAACCAAATTCTTAGCACACCAATTTTCCAATGCAGATATTTTTGTTGTTTTTACTTTGAATCCAAAGAAGAAAGTTTGTTCCTTAAAGGATGAGTACTAAGCTTTCAAAATCATACTCCCTACATTTTCTCCTTCATATGGGGACTAGATTTCTTACCTAGGGTTCTGCTTTTGAATTGTGATCCAACTTTCACATAAGCCTGGAACACAGGTGATGTTTGAACTACAAGTTCCAGCCCGAAGGTTGTATACATTTGAATGTACATCGAGGACTGTCTGAAAATAGTGATGTCTCCTAAAAGAACAAGAATATTTAGAAATAGATATTTTGATGCATAGTGTATTGCAAAGTAATGATTTTAATGCATATGTAAGTACTCTAGCATTCGGTCTACAAGTCTCCTCCTTGCACACACAGCCCTTCACAGAGGGACAGATGCAACGGGAAAGATTTTAAGCTTCCTCTAAAACCTCTGTTATTGGCAATTGTGAGAGAAAAGATGCTGAGTTGCATAAAACAGACATTTAATGTAATTTGGATTTTATGTATATTCCCTTTTCTTTACCTGATCTATAAGGTAGCCGCTTAAATTCATCATCATCAGTAAGGAGTTCCTTCTGAGAAATCACAATTTTGTCCTGCAATAAAAGGACATGGAATCAGAAGTACTTATCCGTACTCATGGTATTTGTATGTTCTTTAACTTAAGCAACTATTGTTGATGACCTACGTAATAGGAAAAGATTGATTCAAGATTTTTCTCACATGTTTTTCCACACTGCTTTCAATTTTCAGTTTGAAAATACTCTAACTTCCTGAGTTGTTGTGGAAACTGAGATATTTACTTTGCATGCATGAACTTGAATATATCTTTAATATCTATTCCCCATAATTTTTTCAGTTCAGGCTACTAGCAATGCTTAAGTATTTATTTTGCTAATCTTGTTACTGAAATGCTGGATAGAACCTCTGGAGGGAATACTTGCCTTGGTAGAAAGGTAAATTACAGCACTAAGTGACGTCTCAGAATGAGAATAACCAGACTTTTCATATACAGCCATTAGGGTTCCATTGTGTGGCAGGCTGGAACTCTGGAGGAAAATAGTGAAAAGGAAGTCTGTGTCAGAATAACAGTAACTTGTATTATAAATGTGTATCATAGGAAGACCTCAGTTTGTATTCCAATAGGAAACCGAAGACAGACTAAAATATATCCATTTTATATTCTGTATTTTTAGACTGCAGGAAATTACCTTCATAAGAACGTAAGTGCAAACCCCATGGAACCTGTATGATCTAGAATCAAACGTGGTAACAAAGGAGCCTCCTTCCAGTGAACACCTTCCAGGGCAGGGCAAGTCTTTGCAGTTCCATTGACCCATTGTACATTTGCTGAGGAAAATAAGAAATTCTGAATAAGATTATTCTCATATGAAGCCACTATTTACCATCAGAGGATTGGATCCTCCTATCCGGAGGTTTTGCTGTAGCTGATCAACATGCAAAATTGGTTAGTGAACACATTCAAATTTCTTTTTTTTTTATTCTTTAAAACCTCAGCTACTTCCTACTAATGGAAGATGTCATTTCTATGACTTTTTCCCTTCTACTTTCTACGCTTTGATTTTCTTTGTCTATGTATACCAGTTGAAGTTGTTCATCTTAATTCAAAGTTGCTGAGCTCTTGTATGGACTGTCAGTAAACTTTTGTGAATAGATTAATCACAAAAAGTGATTACTGTTACAAAAATTGTAACAGTTCTGAGGATCAAATTCCATTATTAATCCTTTATTTTATTTATTAAAATTATGACAGCAAGAGAAGTACACAAAAAACAATTCCACCTTTTTTTTAAAAAAAAAAATTCCAAATTTAAAAAGTAATGTCTTAAATGTTTGTTTTCTGTTGCAAAACAGAAATTTAATTTTCAGTACTGATCTGGTGATCAGAAATGCTGAATTGCCAGAAAGAAATTGTAAATACTGGATATTTGTTTTGTACTTATAAAACCTTGTTACCTCCACTTTCACAGTGAAGACAAAAGTGTTACTGTTTGGTATGGCCTGAAGGAGCATTTATGTTTGTACAGATCAATAAGGAAATGAGACATGTACACCTTCTATTACAAATGTATGATTTGTGGCACTCAAAGAGGTGGCCTCAGAGATAGTACAACACATATGCAGCTGCCCTCTGAAAAGTTAAGCTGAATTTTCCTCACCATTTCATTTGTGAGGATACTGTCCATCCTCTCATGAAAGTACCTGTTCCTACTCACCAGGTCCTACATGCTGCTTTCATTGTCTCTCCAGGAGCATATATTTTCCCATTCAGTGTACATGGACATTGCTTAATGTGAACACATGTTCGATTTTTTGAGATGTCATCAAGAACAGTTCCTGCCAAAGAAGATAAAAACTTTTCCTTATCTTACTTAGCTCTAAAGCTCTTATAGCTTACATGCCTTCCAAAATTAGCTTAAGAATGTGATTCTTGCACAGCCAGTGCCCATACTTAGAGATATAATGTGCAGGACATTGTCTTTTAATTAAAATAAAACTGACTCTTTACAAGTGATAACAGCGTTTGGCTACTTGGTTATATGAAAGTGTAAACAATTGTCTTCATTTGGAATTTGAACTTAATTTAGAATAACAGTAAGCTTGAATGTTATTTTTTCAATTTTTTACATTTGCTATGACACTCTAAGTTGGGAATTTTGAAGAATCATAGAATCATAGAATGGCTAGAGTTGGAAGCGACCTTCAAAGGTCATCTAGTCCAACCCCCCCTGCAAGGAGCAAGGACATCCCTGACTAGATCAGGTTGCTCAGAGCCTCATCCAGCCCTGCCTTGAATGTTTCCAGGGATGGGGCATCCACCACCTCTATGGATACATCCTATTTCCTAGAGTTCTAGGAAGTTCTGAAAGTCTAGTTTTAAACATGTAGCTCACAACACATTACTTTTGACTACTATAAAAAGATTATTATATTGATGTAAATACACATATCACTGTAACCTTGCAGGATATTTCAGTCTGAAATGTCAAGAAACAATGCAAATGATTATCATAATTACAACTTTTGTTGGCAGTTCATCTTGAACTATTTTAAAGGGATTTTACAACACGCTGATAATATTGCAGAACTTCTCTGAGTTATGCTACCTCTTGCTGGTGCCCTGAAAGGCTAGATACCTGTTCAAGATAGGAAATTAATTAAGCTTACTCAATGTATATTATAGTACGGAACTTTAAGCAGGCAGCTTGTCTTGTGAGGACAATGTTTTCACAGCACTGTTCTTGCAAATAGTGACCAAGGATCATTAAGGACCATGACTATTCAAGACACCAGTTATACTATGTTACCTGGGAAATGGCAATTCTAGCAGCACAATGCCCTGAAATGCACTGCTAGTTCATTATTCAGAAGTCTACTCCACTTGACTGGATATATGCCAAAAACATTTGTATGGGCCATTTAGGATATGATGAATACAGAAATGATACCTTCTGGACAAAAGCAACCATAGGTACAGTGACTGGAACAGCTGTACTCTGGGTTGGAACAGGTTTTAATACATGGAGAACCACATTCCTCATAGATTTGGTTAGCAGAACATTTTCCCACAGCTGCAACAAACAGTGAAATTGTTAAGATTTTTAAGGTGTACATGTAGAAGAATCTCTCATCTACCACCTAGGATGGAGAAGACCTTGTGATTTCTGGCTCTAACATTCTCTTATCCTGCCTTAATACTTAATTAATCATCTGAGTATTCATCATTACCATTGTATTCACTCTAGCTTTTATTCATTTTTTCATGCCCTATTTATTAGAAACTCCTTTCAGAAGCTTGAAGAATGGCAAACAGGCTATATTGCAGCCTAATAAACTACCACAAATGAGATTTTCTGTACTACTTGAATCATAGAATGAAGGATTTAAAGAAGGATTGAAGGATTTAAAGAATATAACTCTCGATCTTCTGTATAGTTCCTGCTTCTCAGACATCATCTTCTTTTCAGAATGCAGCTAGCTAGCAATTCTAACATATGGAATTCAGAATATGTTTTATTATGTGACAAATTCCAGCAGAGATTTTTTTTCTTATCTGAAAGAGTAAAAATAAGTGAGGTAGAGAAATAGAGGTAGTTAGAGATGAGGCTGACAAAGAAACTAGAAAGACTAAAAAGTTCATCACCTTTGTATATTTGGCATTTATTTGCAAATTCTTAGAGTATCAGCTTTGGATTTTTGGGAAACAAGTGTTCCCATTCCCTTTTTTTTTTTTTTAAGCTTTGCCTTTTATCACTTTATTACAAGTTCTATTAATGGTCTACTGGCAACATGAAAACTGCTATGAAACGGAGAAAGCCAGGCTGCTATTTTCCTGTGATTAGTAAGAACTACTGAACAGTCCCATGAATGCACACAGTGTCTTACTAATATTTATCTGCATCTATAAAATGCTACGAGGAGTTTACAGTTTTGAAGGATTAAAAACAATTGCAGACTAACCAAAGAATAAAATGGGTTACCAATTTATGTAAGACGGATAACCCTGGAGAAGAGGGGGGGAAAATGATTTTAGGAAGAAGTGAAATTTTGAAGTGTCAGGGATAATAATGAAGCTTTGTAGGGAATGTTTTCAGTAAGTATGAGGAAAGAATGAAAGAAAATTCAATGTTAAATACAAAACAATAAATGAAGAGTGGCACCAGTATGTGAAGATCAAGAGGAGAACAGAAGAATATGACACTGAAGATGCAGGGAGGGCAAAATAATGCAAGGCCTCCTAAGTAACAATGGTGAGATGATAGACTACGGCAACTTAAACACTGACTTCAGGAATATAATTCAACTGGGATTTCACTGTTCTTATACTAAAATCTAGATGGATTACAGATTTTTGAAACAGAATAAGAATCAAGGGATAAAGAGAAATATTTTCCTGTCAAAGCCATTTATTTAACTAACTTTCTACCCATTGCCATATATTAATTTAAAGGATAAATAAAAATATGATTAAATGACAAGTTTCTGAAGGACAATATAATATTAAGTAAGGTCATTTTGAAAGCTCCTCTCTTCTGACGCGAGACGCATCTCTGGTAATTTAAAGTCTGAGTGGCTTTAATTGGTTGGTTGGTTAGTTAGTTAATTAATAACATCAATTCAAGTTACTTCCAACTTTTTTAATGATCGGCATGTTCTCTCATAAAACAATGAATCCCGCTACATAACACTGACTATAGATTGAAGTTTCAGGTAGATTCAAAAAGACTTCAAAAAGTGAATCAGAACTTTGATAAGAAACAGGCATTTGAAAAAAAGTGTGTCTAATAATGTACAACTTGGAGAATAATGGAAGATTGGCTTTCTATTTATTTCCAATCATTAGTTGTCATTAAGAAGGTTGAGCATCTGAAAATGTAACACTGAAAATCTCCTGTGAATAAAAGTGGCTATGGCAATTGTTAGTAAAAAGGTTCAAAGACTTCAGAGGCTATTTGAAAGTTCTCTCTCTTCACTGGCTAATTTGCTAAGTATATTAATTAAAAAACTGTACTAAGAGAGAACAGTCTTCTGTTGGAAGTCTGAGAAGTTCAGTAGTTTTCACTTGCGGATGTTTCTTTTATGGTCACTGATCTAGATGCAGGAGCTACATTTCCATTTCATGCTTCCTCCTTCTCCTTTGAGGTTTCCATGCTCTCCTTCTTAATGCTTTACTAAAGGCTACTGTTGTTCTCCTAAGAAAATCATTTGTTTGATTCAAGACAGCATGGACTTTTCTATCAGTCGATTTAAATTCCAGTTAATCGCCATTCTCCCTTTATGTAAGATATAGCAACATTAAGTACAATCTCCTATGAATAAAACTTTTGAACTTACAGCAGAAGTTTTCACTTCTCCAGTTGAACACTATTTGATGGGACATAGCACATTGCCTTGAATACTCTGACAGCGTAGAGCAAGTGCAATTGTTTTGGCCTGGCTCACTGCAGTCCTGCATATCAAGCTGGCAACGAATGACAAACCCATCCTTTGGTACACTGCAGGTTGGTGACACCAAGTTAAGTAGCTGAGAGCAGATCTTGGCCTAAATAAGAGAAAGAAAATTGTTTCTAGTAGTGTTTCACCCATGTGAAAATCACAATAGAATATCACTGCTAGTTAGGAGGTTCTTGCTGGTTTGTTTGCTTGCTTTTTTTCCACTACAGTTCAGTAATATGTATTTGACTTAAAATGCATGAGAAATTCAAGAATAGAAGGGAATACAAATCCATTGTCTAATTGAAGGAAACTGATATGTTGAATTAGTTCCATTTCTCATTAAGTTGAAACTTAAGTCATTCTTTCAGTATCAATCCCCCTAAAAATGACAGAGAACATTACAAGCAGCGATTATGTTGTCTCATGGAGATTCAGTTCCAGGACAAATATCTCCAACTTGACAGTAGCAACACTCATTCCCCTTGGAGCAAGCATTTGATATGTTTGTATGGCCTATCATGCTGCCTATGGCAGTATAACATCTCAAGTAGAAACAATGTAAAAAGATTAAAGCTCCCAGTCAACAGATGTTATCTAGCAGATCAAAGTAATTTTTCAGTGTAAATACAAGTAATATCTTCCTCACAGGACCCACAGAAACTCCTGTTGTTTATTCCTGCTCTTCTTGTTAAAGAGATGCTACAAAACTAATGTTTCTCTGTTTTTCTGTTCTGGGAAAAGGAGATTCTCAGAAGGATTCTAGCTGGCTCTTCCACTGTAGTATGAAAGCTAAACTTCTTAGCAAGAGGAATGTTTTCTGTGTTCAAACTAAGAGATTATTTGGTTTCTATAAATACAAGATAAAACTATTACGGAAAAAAAAAGAAGAAAAATATCCTATTTCAAGAGAAAATTTTTAAAACATTCTGTAATTACTAGTAACCTATATACTGTATACAAATAAGTACATGACAATGGCAAAGTAGAATCATAGAATCAGAAATGTGTGGGTTAGAAGGGACCTTTAAAGGTCATCCAGTCCAACCCCCCTGCAAGAAGCAGGGACATCTCCAACCAGATCAGGTTGCTCAGAGCCTCATCCAACCTGGCCTTGAATGTTTCCAGGGATGGGGCATCTACCACCTCTCTGGGCAACCTCTTCCAGTGTTCTACCACCTTCATTGTAAAAATATTTTTTCCTAGTATCTAATCTGGATCTACCTCTCTCTATTTTAAAACCATTACCCCTCATCCTATTGCAACAGGCCCTGCTGAAGAGTTTCTCGTCTTTCCTGTAGGCCCCCTTTAGGTACTGGAAGACGGCAGTAAGGTCTCCCCAGAGCCTTCTCTTCTCCAGGCTGAATAACCCCAGCTCTCTCAGCCTGTCCTCATAGGAGAGGTGCTCCAGCCCTCTGGTCATGTTTGTGGCCTTCCTCTGGACCCTCTCCTTCTCTCTTATGTTGGGGGCTCCAGAACTGGAGTAAGATGATATTCTTTTGAAAAGGAAGAAACAGAACAAAAAACATGATCATTCTATGTAAAGTGAAATGCTTTATAAAGGATAGGAATGAGTACTTGCCATTAGGCATATTGTGAGTATCCTGGGGAAACAACTTAACAGGATCATCCTAAGTAGGATTTGATTCCTGTATCTGCAAAATCTAAGAAATAGAAGCCCTTTTGTCCTTTGCTTCTACCAAGCTTCCTCTTTCAACCATAGTTACAAGGATGCATCATATTTCAGGTGTGTTGATTTTATTTTCATCTAGGACTGGAAGTACCAGCAGTTGATAGCAGTTGGCCCTGTTATGAATGCTGTTATCTGGCAATATGTTTAAAGTATCACTGAATATCTTCAAATCTGTACAGCTTATAATGTCAGGTCTCTAGTTGTTCAATAAAATACTCTTTAAATCTTCACTGGTTTTCACTAATTTCCTGCCATGACTTGCATGAAATTTCACAAAGTTGTGACCTAAATGCAGGTAGGTTTATATGAGTGGTATAAATCTAGTCTCAATAATGCCCGTAGGTCTTTTTCAAAATTTTAATGCAAAGAACTCTTTGTCTTTCTTCTATCATGCTATACAACTTTTGACTTTATCCATTTTCAGGGAAGTCAGTATATGAAACCACTGCCTCTCTGTTGTTGGTCTCCATCTATCTTTCCACCTTTGTTAAGAATCATGCTGCAGAAAAGCCAAGATGATCTTTCTTACGTATTTTTTGTGAGGAATGGTGGAAATTGGTATCTCCTCAGACAGGCAGATCTCTGATGGATCATCCATTTTTTGTAATGCAGCAAATTTATACGTATCCAGCAATTTACCTGTAAATCAAAGGGTTATAATTTGTCAGGAAAAAGTCTACATGGATTTATTTAATTGTTGCTGTGATGTAGCAAAACTCAGACTCTACTCTTTGACTGTGCAAGGTCCTACTAATTACTCTTCCTAATGATAATAACTACATCTTTTGCCCTCTACCTGGAGTCTATTCAGTAAAGCATACTTTTATCACCTTGATCATTTCTCGGAGATATTTCCCAATCTATCATATCTACTACATTACGTGATATCAGCTGCTTCTGTTCTTCTGCCAGCTGTGTTGTCTTTTGCCAGCTGCTAATTCATGCCTCTTCTCCTCATCCCCCATTCTTATATTTTCCCCTGGATATGGGGTTAAACTCCTCACAACCCAAAAAATGCTGTGTACTTTTTAGAACTCTTTTCTATGATGGGCATATAAAACTGCATCTGGCTGTGTTGATCTGAGATTAGTTTATGTGCAATTTAATATCTCCACACTAGCAGTGTAGTTCAGATTAGCAGTGTGCTTTTAAAGCAAATCTTCCAAACATCCCAACTCCATACAATTTGATTTCCATTGTGGAGTGATCTTGGCATACAGAGTTCCTTTAAGATGAAACCAAGCCAGAAGATGTGTTCCAAGAGCATGTGTAATGAGTTCTAACTGCTAAGGGGCATTAGTTCAACAGATCAGATTACAGTGACTCTGAAGTAAACCCCCCAAATGACATATAACATAGATGTTAAGTCCTCAGCACCAACTATTCTGTTCTAAAGATCCACCCTTATTGGGACACACTACTTGTTAATGTTCTTGTCCACTATGTTCTTTTCATTATAGCTTCATTCTTGCTTCTCCTAAGGTAATAATTTTCCTCACTGTGCCTTACTATGAACCTAGGCTGTTCTGAAAGTCAAGCGAGAGAGTGTGTGATCCTTACCATCTCTTTCTAAAGTATAATCCAGTCCTTATCACTCATCTGAGGAACTTATAATATTATCATCATAGCAAATAATAATGTGTAGCATAATCATATGACAGGTATGTTGGTGACCTATGGGAGTGCTTTACTCAATTCTGAAACTGAGCGAGCAATTTTAGTACAGTATTAAATTTCCACCTTGACTCAGTTTAACTAGTTCTCCTTCCATTTGACCCGTGCTTAGATCTTACCTTCACTCACAAATTCATTCAATTCATACCCATCATAATTTCCACACATTCCACAGGTTTTCCCCATATATTTTTTTTCAGTCAAAACCTAAAATAAAATAAAACAAACCAAAACATTTAGAAAGGATCACCCTAAGTAAAATTATCTTTACAGCATTACTTTTTCAAACAAATTCAATTCAAGGATCCAATTAAAGGTGATTCTTCTCATTAATTTCAGTGACTTGACTGGAGGAAAACTTTTGGAAGTGGTAACTTCTTTTCCCAACAGGCAAATAGTTGTGATTTTAAGACTAAGACATTTGCAGAGAATTGAAGGGACATAAGAAGCCAGGAAAAACAGAAAAGGAAATTATGCTGTTTCCTTGCTCATATCTTTGTTGACAAAGCACAAATTTCAGAAGTGTTGTCTTAAGAAATTTAAGGTTACAGAACGATAATCTGTTTTCAGAAGAAGGTTATTCAATTATCTATCGCTCTGGAGAGTAAAGTGGTAATCTTATTACTGGCTACAATCAAGGAATTATTATGAAAATCTTAGATCAGAGGAAATAATCTGACTATAGGTAGAATACAGTATGTAATCATCACAGTAGCATTTCCTGTTATATTTGTTATAGTAATGCTGGTAAACTCCCAGACGATGTATCACATAACAATATCTCTGTTTTAGCAAACTTATTAATTTAGAATTCAGTGTCTTTTGTGGCACTAATATTACAGGTCACACTGAGAAAATGTACAGTCTTCTCTAAAATATATCAGGGATTTTTGAGCAAAAACATGAAAAGATTCAGAAAAAGGAAAGAAACAAAGGACCTGGTAGAAGCACCACATGTTCAATACCAACAGATGTCCAGGGGGAGCATAGTAGAAATGACAAAACTATGGCATACACTATTAAATTCTACACAGCTTTATACAACTTCAGCATACTTTCACAAAACATTGTAGCTGCTGGAATAGCCTGAGGAAGATTTAAAGCCTGTGAAAGTGTCCACAAATCTCAACATTGGTGGCTTTAGTTAACTACCAATGCTGGAAGGGAAAGAAACACACAGGTATAAAGAGTAAAGTTCCTTATTTCAAGAGGAATGGATGAAGCAGGAAGAGAATGAATATCCAAATAGTAAACACATGCAGAAAGCACCCATTAAGTCTAAAGACATCTTGTTGTTCCAGTAAGTCACTGAGAATTTTCTCTTCTGCTATATGAGAACATTTTACTAACCATGAGATAGTCATCATTGTTCCACATGACAACTAACTCCATCTCCATCAGCTTGGCCACCAGACGGATGTTGCGTCCATAAGGTGCTATTTGAATTCCGTTGCTGGTATAAGGCAACTTAATGACACTGTAATAAAGTAAGAAGAGAAACTGGCCTCATACCAATATTATGCAGGTATTAGTTATCTTTTTTAGATAAAATACACATATGATCTGAGTACTTGCAGCAACACAAAATACAATTTTTTACTTTGTAACTGTAACATTTCACGATGCATGAAAGTTTGTGTTGATTGAAAACCAATGTCAGCAGTTTCCTAGAATAATCACAAAGAGATGGTTGCATGCTGATTATATTAGAGAAGATGTCTGGCATCTTAAGCTGCTTTGGTTTTATTAGGGTATAGTTATATGTTTCAAGAACTTATAACAGCATAATTTGTGTGGTGTAACTATTGTTGATTATCCTGAAGAGCTTCTATGGACTTGTTAAGAATAGGAATTACTGCTACAACTGAAAACTAACAAAGTTAGAGACACTCATAATGGGAATGTGGTAGCAAAATTGGGTTTTCATCATTGCAGCTGAATTATAATGCTGCAAACTAACAACATTAAAGAACAAATATATTTTGCTAAGTACTCAGTAAGTATGCCACATAGTCACAGAAAAGTTGGCTGGAAAGGACCTTCTAAAGTTGTCCAGGCCAGCCTTCCACCTGAAGCGGGGCTATGTGGAACACTAGACTAGGTCAGTCATGGCATTTGGTTCTTGTGAATGTAGGACAAAAGCAGTTTAAACACTTTTCCCCCATTCATCGCAGATACTTACCCAACACTCCTGACAAAAATGCTGCCTTTCTCAACAATGACAACAGAAGGCCCCAGCTCAATAATGATCCTTGCAATTTTTCTGTCCAGCCCACGGCGGAACTGAATGTTGAAGTCTGGGCTGGTTTCATCACATACAGTCGCAAAGATATAATTGCAGGTCCCAGTGAAGTCATACTGGTATTTATCAAAGGTTGAAAAATGCCCTCCACCCCAGGTCGAACAGGAATCTTTGCTCAAAACTATAAAAGTGAAAGAGAGAAATGGATGTAGGTCTCCTAACAGGATATCTGCTCATTTTGATTGCCTCTCATTTCAAATATAAATAGCAGGAAAAGCTAGTAACTTTCTACTGAGATTAATTATGTAAACATCATCCTAGCCTTTTTTTTTTTTTTTTTTTTATAACCTTAAAACTGTATGTCAAGTCAGGAAGCGAAACAATAGTTGGAGTTAGAGCACTATTCTTATTTACTGTAAGCAGAGGAGAGCTCCCTAGCTTCCTAGCTTGGGAAACACCCTTCCATCTCCTTTGTGGGCAATATGAAGGTTTACCTTTTCATTTCAGTCTGCTCCATCTGTTTGCAAAGGCAACAGCTTGCTGCTGGAGAGATCTTTAACATCTCAGGCACAGCATTTACGAAGCTATCTACAGCATTATTATATCATGACTCATTGCACAATCAGATCATTAGATATCCAAAGACAGTCTTCAAAGCCTAGCTTGTAAATCCCCACTTTTCTGGCTCTGTGTCTGACAAAGTTCCAGCCAGTTTTGTAAATATATGGAATGTTTTAATCAGTTTTCATTTTTAAAAAGTAATCACCTTTCATCTGAATGGACAGATTTTTAGAACATGGAAATGAATCACAAAAAAAGACATACAGCTCCAGCACCCGATGTTAGATATTTCTACACCTACTTAAAGCATTTGAACAGTCCCTCTGAAGTTGATCAAACTACTGAGGTAACTAAAATCATGTCCTTGGTTATATATTTCCAGACTTAGAGTGTTAATTTTCCTTTTAAAACTATTTTTGCTTATGGAGTTATATGAAACTCAGGTATCTTAGAATATATCTTAGAAGCACTAAGTATCACGTAAGTTTTGCAAAGTCTACCTTCAATTTATATTCACTGCTTTAAAGCCAAAGCTTTTTTTTACTCTTTAAGAGTCATCAAATGTCTACAGAATGCTACTGGTTTTATTCTGGTCATGTAGAAAGGACTATTTCCTAATGAGCTGTTACTTGTTGGTAAAAAGTACTCGTCTTCCATACTTCTGTGCTGTCCAGAACGTCTGACTGGAAAATACGAATCGGCTAATTGTTAGCATTGATCCTTCATGCCCAAATCCAGCTAGTTTAATATACAGTGCTTTAGTGACACTGACCAGCAAACTCTAGCTTTTTCAGAGTGTGCCAAAGAATGATTACATGGAGTTGTACAATGGTCAGAGTGCAATTGGTGCCCCTTTCTATAAATATAGGTGCGCCTTCAGTGTATTTGTTTGTATTTAAATCTTATCAGAGGACAATAACAAAGGGGAATGTCAATAAGTCAAGAAAGTTTAAAACTAAAATATATATTTGTCTTTTGGGTTCAGTTTTAATTAAGTGATATCTAGGGATTCTCTTTTAATTTGTGTATATCCATGCACTACTGCTCCTCTTGTAAGAACAGACAGGAGATAGAGATGAGTGGCTGAATATTTTTTTTTTTTTTGCTGATCACAGGTACTCAACTATTTTTACCTTTAGGGTGAACTTCATGTAGCTTTTCCATGCCTATGCTGAATGAGAATTCACCTAACTCAAGCCACTCTCTGCTTCTTCTGCCTAAAGAAATGCTTCTTATTATACTAAATTTGCATTTTATGTCATTCATTTTGTTATATACCTCTGCATTTCCCCCAAACTAGATTAAGAATTTTATTGTCAACCACTGAAATGCAGCAGCTTTTGGAGTACATAATGTTGCTTTTTAACAGTATGCAACAGTAAAGCAGAGTATTTTAACATAAAACAGTAAGGTTATGGATTAGTAGGAAGAGTTTCTGTAAATAGAATATGATAGAAAAATTGTTCAGAATACTAGGACTGATATCCATATTTATTTTAGAAATAATCTAGTGTGTTTTCAGAAGGGTTATAGCCTTCTGTATCCTGTCTTAGCAGAGGAACAGCACATCCTGTAAAATATAGTATATCGTATCAGCAGGATGACATTTATTCATTCTTGTCATGGATGTGGAAAACTAAATGTTTAATGAATGCAATTTAAATTGAAAAGTCAGTGCATCACATTTCTTCAAAAAAGAACATGTGAAATGTTGTATTGATTCTGACCAAGAGTTGATGTAGCTTGATATTTTATTTCCAGCAGTGATCTTTAAGAAACTTCCCAAGGGAAGAGTACCATGAGGTCAAGCATGTGTAGTTCCCCAGATACTCTCTCAGTCTCAAATTTTTTTCAATTCAGGTTATTTTGTGAGGTTACTGGGATTTTCTGCTTACCCTCTTTTTGTCCAGCCTCCTTTTTAACCAAAGTGAAATTTCTTTGTAACAGACAACACCACAATCACTGCTGTCAAAAGTTACCATTTTAATTATGACTTAACATTTTAATGATATCCACCTTTATAACAGTACTTCTGATAGCTAATATTTTAGCTAATATTTAGCTATAATATGCTAATTATTTTGTGTTTTGGCATGGCACTCATTTTATTGCAAATAAGATACTACTATCTTCCTATATTTTGTATTTCTTAGACTCAGAAGGACTAGTACAAATTTGCAGTAAGTAGGTGGCTGGAGTAAATTTTGCTTACAGATTTGGGTTCACGCATACAAGTCATTCTTAGGAGTTAAGGGAAAACTTCTGGGAAACTACCAGAACTGTGGCAACAATAGCTTCAGCTGGCGTAGCTGGATGTTTAAGTGGAGGTCTGTCCATACCCTGACTCCCTACTGGCTACTGGCTATAAAGGTGGGAAAGAACCATTCCATATTCTGATCTTTCACTTGCACATAAATTTGTTTTAACCCATAGTCTTCAAAATAATCTCATAGACTTAGCTCATCCTCTTATACAGAGAATCAGCTTTATTTAATTTCCTGGATTTTGCAGTATCAAACAATCCATTTCCTAAATTCTCAGATAATACTAGGCAGTAATCTGCAGGAACAAAAATCAAAGAGATCCCACAAATAACCTTAATAGCAAATTCTAAATATGGAAGGCCACTAAACTGCTCATAATTTCTATCCTTAGGCATCAAAACCTCAACATGGCACACTAAAGCACTTTCCAATTAATGTCAGTCTTACCAGAGCGAGACAACATATTTCACTGTCTTTTTCTAGGCAAATTCTCCTTTTAAAATGTATGCCCCTTGAGGTAGAGCCTTATTTTTATTGTGTTTTGTACAGTGTCTTCCGCAATATGGAACTGATGCTGAAAGGAGTTGTTACTCAGAGTTGCAATGTGAACATTAAATATCAGATCAGGCACTTACTTCTTTGCAGAGTTTCCTTCTGTTTTTGGAGAAAAAAATGGGGCCAATAATTTCCTTCAAAAGCTGTGAAAGGAAAAAGACAATAAGAAGAAGTCATCCTCTGAGCACAAGGATGTTGAATATTTGTTGTTTTTTTTTAACATGGTGCAAGTCAATCCAACGTCAGCACATACGAATTGTATCCTGCCACACAAAAGTAAATGGAAATTACAGGGGAAAATCACATACTTCAGGTTGTAACAAAAAATTCTTCTGTGACTAATAAAATGTTACCAAAAACTTCCAGAAATCTTATGCAATATGGGATTTCCTGTACTTCATTCTCAAATCCCATATTCCTCATTAAAAACATGTGAGAAAAATCTTTTCTTGTATTTTTGAATTCTTATTCCACCATCTGGATAGAAATAGTGGAGGGAACAACCATAACTAGGAAAATATGGGAAAAGTAATGTCCCATGTGTTCTTCACAAGAATCATGGGATCTGTAGCTGAAGAGTGGGAAATCCACAGGCCTGGTTGTTGCTTTGCTGCTCATGTTCAGGCAGAATGATGAAAGCTATTACCTGTTCCCTTCCACACACCTTCTCACAAAGTATGCTCTGGTTATAGGAAGGCAAGGAATGTTTAGCAAATGTGGAGTACAATAGACCCAGACCTACTGCATGTGCACAACTGCACCGTCTTCTCATACATCCCCAAAGATTCTCTTGCCTAGTAGCTTGCTTCCTGCCCAAAGTGCAAAGAGAGTAAGATAGACGTTGAAAAGGGCTGCCACAGCCAATCTACAAGCAATGAGCCCTGTGCAGGGACAGAGGTGGTGCATGCGTGGAGTGAGCTTTCATACAGTCAACAGCTGCATGGTAACAACCAAAGCAAGCTATAAGAAAAAGGACCCGGGCTGCTTCAGAAACATGCTACTCATTTTTAAACTTTGTCAGGTCCAGCATCTCTTGGACAGCAGGAGCAAATGTCCTGTACAAACCATGTAATTCTCTATTATATGTTCAGCATCTTTTGCAACAGAGAAAATAGCAAGGTATGTTATGGCAGGTTTCTTTAATCCCATACACCAGGCCAAGTCTACACACATTTCTGTATATACACTACAGCTCTGCAGGCTTCTGCTGCTTCCTTATATACTAAAGAGATAAAAATCCCTAGGGATCTCACCAACTGTAATAGACCCTCTAGCCAATTCCATGCTGTGCTATTGAATGTGAGGTAATATTTATCATGTGGTATCTCAGGGATTGTAGGAAAACAGGTTAGGTTCTTCCTTGTGCGAAAGGCTAGATTAAGGCACAAGAGGGCAATCTGGAGAATAACAGTTTCAGGACGTGCCTTTGCTTTGCATTTGAGATTAAAACATCCCCCACTTCCCCATCAGTCTATGCTTCAGTTCTTCTCTGAAATACTTATTGAAAAAGATGTTATCTAGATAAAACTAATCTGCACTTTTAAGACCTAAAATACTACACTGGTAAAATTGTCTACAATTAATACGTAGATAGAAGGGAAATAAATCAAAGATGTAAGTTCAGTGACAGAAGTGCTCCCATCCCAAATGTTGTTCTAATAGCTTTAAGCGACATTCATCTCAGCCAGTTGTCTAGGCTCTTTTACAGACTGTGGAAGTAAATACAAATTTGTGGAATACAATTTGACTTGCCAAATATGTGTCTTACATGGAACAAATGGATTATACAAAAATTTTATTTCTCTCCACTGGTGTAAAGGAAACCTTTGGTGACTATCAGTGGTATAAATGCCAAGGCAGAAGTTCAGTGAGATATATTCCCTCTTTCCTTCTTCCTGGATATTGTGTTCATTTCAACAGCAGAGTGCTCTACAAACAAAAAACAAAACTCAAGAGTACAACATAACATAATTTTTCTAAGTTGGACTAAGTTACCAGCATACTAACATCTTGATAAACCAAACAAGAACATTTCCACAAGAAGGAAACAGCACAAAGCTATCTCATTAGCTGTTGTGTTGCAAACCACTATACTCACTGCATGGCGACCACTTCAACTTCCACAGTTGTCTGACACGTTCATCAGAAAATCATTGTATATCCTACTCATGCTGCCTTGTCCTCTGTCATTGGTCAGCACTGGTTAATAATTGTTTGAAATTTTGCCAGTGTTTTAGTACAACCTCCATGGTCGGCCTGCAACTCAGCAGGCATCTCCAGAATACAGCATGCTTCTTCCTCTGTCCTTCCAAGTTTCTAGTGAGCCACACATCCCAGTAAGTGCACCACAAAAAGTAAAAATCATTTTGTGTGGCTATTGAGCTAATGCTCTTTACACCTAGAGCTGCTGCTGCCTTTTTTTAACCCCTTGATTTTGCTATCTCCATTTGTTCAATAATCTATTATTGTTGGTTTAACAGTTTTGCAATTGCTACAGTTTAATTCCAAACTATAAACACTACATTAATGGGATTTAAGAGTGTGTAACAGCTACCTTCAGAGGATATTTGATTTGCAGGAATTGAAGATATGCCTAAAACTTTATTTCAAGTGAGATCTATCTAGACAATTTGATGTAAAACAAGACATCTAGTACTTTATGGACAAATATTTTAGATCAGAACAGACAATTTGGTTTACAAAACTTATTTGTAAGCTTTTCAGACTCAAGATTCGCAAGTCTAATCATGCCAAACAGTTACCAAATGTTACAAATACTCCAGGTCTGGTATTTAGATGAAAAATTGAATGTAATAATCATCCTGGATTACATGGAGGTGTGCAAGAGTTACACTGAAAATAACGCGAGATATGAAATCCACTTTAACATTTCGCTCAAAGAATGGCTAGTAAAACAAATACAGAGCCATTTTCTGACTAGTTGCCAATCACTCTGTGTCCTGTCAGACCATTAAACTAATTACAGTGTGGTAATTATTCTCAGCATTTCCATTCTTTCTCTCACACTTAACTCTGAAAGATTAGTAAAATCATCCTGGCAGTTTTATTAACCACTCACAACCACATGAGATTGTATAGATGCAGCAAGTGCTATGGCCCCATGTAGAAGTTGTATCTAGCAACCACTTAGGAAGTTTTCATTGAAAATTTTTCATTTTTCATTTACTGTCCTAGCAGTAATTGAGACTTCTAAACTAGTGAAATCTTCCTTACTGACATTTTACTATTACTGCATATAGTCTGTTTTCCTTTCAGTAACTGGATGGTTTTGAATCAACATGAAATACTTAATTTTGAATTTTCTCAACAGAACTTGAAACAGACTTTCACTTTTCTTAGATAAAGGAAGTTTTACTTTCAGTTCCTACTCTACTGTAGTTGTCCTAACTTCCTTGAGAATTATATCTGTCAAATTGCAGTTTCTGTGTGGTCAGTCATGACAGCAATACAATTCAGACAGGGAACCTGACTTCCTCTGAAGAAATAAGTCTTTTTTTTTTTCCTATACTGCAGCTACTATGAAATATTCCTATGGGAAAATACAATTTTATGCTGTAATGACTTCAATCAAAGTATTTCACATCAGCTAAATTAATGCAAACAAAACATTTCTGTTTGATGTAAAACATTGAAATGAAAGTATTTTGTACCTCCAAACTTAAATAACTTGGAATTTCTGTTCTGTATAGGTTCAGTTTTTATCTTCTCATTTGGGACAAAAATAAAGGTTGAAATGTTAGAAGTTCTGGAAAAGTCAAGAGCTTTAAAATATATTATATAAGCCTAAAAAGAAATTTAACAGCAAGGATAGTGCTAGACCCATAGCTGTAATACTAGTAATTATGTTGATGATGATTTGACTTCAATATGAAAATAATAACTCCCTTCATCTCTTGCAAAAGAAGATGGATGAACAGCATAAATCAAGTTACATACTTAGTAAGAAAAAAAATCATGACTGTACATAATTGTGTCTTAAGGATCCATGCACAGTTTTGACTATTGAAATATCTGAAGTGGTGAAGCCTGAATTTAATGAATCAGAACCTCTTATTAAGTAAAAGCTAGAACTAACGGTTTTAATCTGTTTTTAAACCTCTGTGGGTTTTTTTTTAATCAGGCTAATGCATATTTACTGAGTCTTTTGAGTTATCAAGGGAAAGAGGAAGCGTATGTTCTTACAATGAATATTAACATTTCTAGTTGGAGATAGGCTCAAGGTATGGAATTTGGATGCAGAACCATAATGAGGAGAATTGCTTTGATTGAACTCATTCTAAAGAGATATGACTTTTATCTAGAATTCCAAGCAATGAACATCCCACATGTTAGCCAATTTTAGAACATAGAGATCAACCTATTATGGTTCAGATACGCTTCCAAAAATTGCCTGATTTCAAAATCTTACTTGGCAGAATGAAACCTCTATTTGTTGTCAGTCTCCAAACTCACATGGCGTTTCAAGGCCCCAAAATGTTGATACATCCCAAAATGAGAAGATTGCTCTTTAAGAATTTTCTAGGTCCTACTTTTAGACTTTTATGTTTAAATTCAACTGAAGTTCTGTCCTAGACAACACAGTCCTTTATAGATGAGTCCCAGTTTTTAATTGCCAAGTTTATACATAAAGTGGCTGAGTAAGGGCCGACAATAATTTTCCATTGATTACAATATTAGTATTTACAGTAATACATCTACTAATTTAACAGATGAAATCATGCAGATGAAGAACTTGCAGGCATCTGCATTTGAGGTTAGGACCTGCATTCAAGTACTTGACTTGACCTTCATTACAATGGTGCTAATACAGTGAACGGAGTTATACTTGATTTATAACAATATAGCTGAGATTACAAATTGCTCTGAGAGTCTACAAAAGGGTTGAGTTGCTTATATTTTAATTTTTTTTTTAGTGCTACAGTTTAAGTCAGTGATTTAAGAGTAATACATGTCCTCATGTAATTTGAACTACATGGTTCATTAAATGTAGTAAATACAATACAGAAGAAATAAATTTAACTTTGTTCAAACCAAAGCAAGTGAAGTAGGCTTTTTAGCAACTTGCAACATGCTGTTGAAATCAGAACTGCAACAATTGATAACAGAGATATACAGAAGAGATAAAAATAAACCATTATCTTAAGCAACAGCAAACCATGGCAAAAAAAAGGCTCACTATCAAAGAATCCATTGAAAACACTACAGGAAGAGGAATGAATAAGGCAGAGTAGCTACAGAGTCCATGAACTTACTTGTCAACTCTTGTAAAAAAATTACACAGCCATCTGATATTTAGATGGCTTGGATCAAAAAAAGTAGGACAGAACCCTTTAAAAGGCTAAATAATCATATTGAATAACATATGTAGAAATACTTTAAGAGTCATGTAAAATTTTTAGACTGGAATCATTTTCTAGCACAGGATTCTATTACATAATTCTTCAAAAAAGTAAAGTAATCCCATAGATTTTGATCAGCACTCTACAGTGCATATCAGAAGATATACAGCTTCCACAGTGACATCAGTAGAGCATTGCATCACGAACATCTGAAAATTAAGGCACTCAGCAGCTTGGAAAGACAGCATAAGTCCATTAAAAAAAAAAATTCCCTGTGTCTAGGAAGCCAGTTTTAGGGAATGACCCAACAAATCAGTAACCACATTTCTAAAGATGTTAAAATGAAATAGTTCTATTTCAGTCATGTGCGTATTACATATGCAGTTGTGTTTTAAGATGCAGTGAGGGAAAAGAAAACGCGTAAACTTAATTCTGATGCTTGTGGGAAAGAAAAGCAAGACCTGAACCTCATGCACTGTAGTATTACAATGAAGTCACTCACTCTGTTTTAAAGCATGTGTATTTTCCTTCAAATCATATACCAAGAGGGAGACAGGCATCTTAGACTTACCAGCAGATTGCAGAAAACTGCAGAAGATGAGCAGTATAACTGTCGGAAACATGATGCATGCCCTAACTGGGGAGTTTTGTCAGTACTCTCCTCCGTTCCAAATGGGCAGTGCTGCTGCTGCCACTTTCTAGGCTTACCCCTTCAAGCTTGGATGCTTTATATATAAAATTGCAATGCCCTCCCTCATTCCCATGGCTTTCAGAAACTGCAACAGCAGAGCACCCGCCAAACAGGATCTCCTCTTTATCACGTTCAACACACCTAAATGCCATTTAGAAAGAAAAGAAAAAAGAAAACACAAACCTCCTCCAGTTCATTATCATTACAAGTTTTTTATAATGGGTTCTATTTGTAACAGCTCAAACACATTTAACTTCATTTACTGAACAAATTTGGTATTACACCCAAAAGCAACAGGCAAAAAGACAAATAATGCACAAATTATGATCACTATCTGATAAGGAGAGGAATAATATTGGACCAGTACACAAAGTGGAAGAATGAAGTGCAGGAGTTTTGGAACTACTGGAAAGAATGGTAAAAGATGTTAAGGCATGAATGAACAGAGATACAGACTTCAGATTTTTTTTATTAACTCTTCTTTCATTAACTTTTATTTGCTCTCCTGAGCGACTGTGTTCATCTCGCCCCGTATGACTCTTTAAGCAAAATGATAAACTTTGCCTCAGTAAAAAGGTCTGTCTGTGGTACAAGCGCAGGAATAATTCAGCTTCTTCCCTGAGTTTGCAGGGGAGCTAAGTAAGCTCTTGCCTACCACCTCAGCACTACCAAGAGCAGAGGGCAATATGTGTTACAAAATGGGAAAGCCTATGGCATCGTGGTACTCTAGCAACTCTGACAAGTTCATCTCCACCTTACCACCATCATCCCAAAAGATCAATTCCAGTTCTGTTACAACACAGATCTCTCCACATCAGAGGTGAAACGTCGAATGCACTCGATAAATTCACTGTATCACTGACACAATACAAGAAGAACTTAACTTGCTTAATTCTGTCATTTTTCACTAACACAGTAATTACTTCAGGGAAAAATAGTCTAATTAGAAGACAACTTTCCCCATAAAATATAAAAGGTATGGATTACCTCTCCATATGAACATCTTCAGCCTTTCCTTTTTCACCTATGCAATACTTATTTTAGGAAATTAATTTCTTTCCTGGATTCTTATTGTTTTGTCCTTCTCTGGTATCATTCTTCTGCTTAAAAACCTGCTCCTCACCATGTTCTCAGAGTCATCCTTTCTGAGTGGTTGAAGAAGCGTAGAAGAAACCATCCTTTAACGTAATTTCAGCTCTGGCTTAACCTGGTTGTCACTAAAATAAAAACATTAAATTTTAATTGAAATTAAGGTCTGTCTTATTTCTTTTGCCTCCCCCCCTTCCCCCCCCCAGCAACTGAAGGGTAAAGTATATGGTTGCTGGTAACAGAATTGTGACCCTAAATTCCAAAATATCTATTGAAAATGTTCTGCATCTGTCTTATAACAAAACAAAGTCAATGAACAAAATAAAGAAAAATTTTTTTCAGTGGGAAAAAAAAATCTGTTCAATTAAATCTCAGACATTTAAGAGAATTTTAAACTAAATATTTGACCACATCTACATACTGATCATTAGCATATCCCATGGTTTCAACTGGATTGTGAACATTTAGTATTAAAATCCTCCACAAGATAAGATAAGAACAATCTCATCATCTTTGACTCTGCTGCACTTGATGCATCACTTTTTTGTTTACAGATCCTTTTCACAGATTTCACCTAAATGTAGTTAAAATAATTGAATTTTTAAAATTAAAAGTAATAATGTGAGAATTATCTTTTGACTCCAATATTTAAAGCCTGTATGTGACTTCTGCAATGCAGGAGTTCATATACTTTAAAATAACATGACAACAGCTCAGCACTTCCTGAATAAACAGGACATTTTTCCAAAAGACGTCAAAATAAATACTCCTATGACTTGTCACTCCTGAAAATCTTGATCAAAGTGCAAAAATATTAATTAAACAGCCTGAATAATTAGACTAATAGTAGAATACATCTATAATTATTAAGGTTTCACAACTATATATATTACATTAATTTCTGGCAAATCACTTCTAAGTTCTTAGTAATGAAATCCAAACAAGAATTTAATTTTTTACACTTTTTCTGAAATCACTGCTCCATGAAGATCAGGAACTGTAGTGCTCTCTAACAACTCAAACTTGATCACTGATAGTGTCATACAGAAATTGACCTTCCTCTAACAGAAAAGATGAAAAGAGTTTCATCACTGTTGTCAACTAGGTATTTATTTTCATTTGTTACACATTTACATAATCTTTCTGTCAAACTGTTATAAATTAAACCAGCTGGTATCAATGAGCATGCCATGACTTGATCATTTCCAGAGCTGGGAACTTGAGGCAACATTTTTGCGGTCAAAGGTACCAGACTGACACCTCATGGAACCAAGATCACCAGTCATGCATAAGAAGGTACCGATGCCTTTATGTACCACTTCTTTTCCTCTTCCATTACCATGCCTTTAAGCTTTTCTCTGCAGCCTTTATGTTTATCAAAACCTTTTATGCCTTTATTATATGAACTTTAAAAAGAACTCATTAAATGCAAGTTATTACAAATACTTATAAAAAATATTGTTATTTTAAGTTCCCCATATTTGTAGCCATTTGTATCTGAGAAGTCAGGATAAAGATTTTACCTTCAGCTATCCTGGAAGGAATTTCACTCAATCAGCCTAAATATTTATGATTCAGCAAGTAACTTGTTATTTTATAAGGACATTAAATGGTGATATAAATACAATTAATCAAAAATAGCCATCTATGACTACACTTAAGTCAGGACTCCACACCAAGAGGCAGGACTTTGAGAAGTGACTAAGTCCACAGTACATGGACAATTATTTTATGTGGAAGAGCTTTGTGAAAAATTGTCTATAAAGCTGCAGTGAGAGAATGATGGGGTTTTTTTACATACCATGATTATAATTGATTTAGGAACATCATTAACTGTCAGAAACCAGCATCATGCAGGGTGAGTAGAGATTATTGTGGCCATATACATCTTCCAGTAAAAGTTTCTCAGTATTTAGGTTTAGTTTACTTTCTGGCATCATGTATACTTCTGGAAGATTTTGAAATGTGAAAGGAATTTATGTTAAGCCAGAAATTATGCATATTGAGAGAGTCATAACACTTTAACTAAGTAACAGACCATCCTGCACAGTTTAACTTACCTAGGAAATTACATCAATTCTAGAATATTTTGATGCTTTTATGATGATCCCATAAACATTCCACTTCCAGTAATATACTCCTCCTTTGTGTATGATTTTAGCAGCCTTACATATATTTGGATAAATAGCTATATATCTTTGTAAAGATTCAAACTAAAATATAGCATTTGATTAGCCGTAGGCCCTGTGGGTGTTCAAGTAATTATCCACTTTTGAAGTTTGCACCTGTAAGATTCACTCTCTTTGGTGTGTAAAGATACTGGCTACAGCTTAATAGCAGTCCGACACAACAGCTGATCCGCTGGATGTTTTTCCTTTGAACCCCAATATTTGTCTATCTTACTCAAATTTTAAATCATTGTAAGATATGTTGGTTTAACATGAACTATTAAAATCATACATACTTTAACGTCCAAATTATTGTAGGTGACTGGCCTTCAAACAAACATTTTAGAATATTTACGATAGCATATTATGTACAATTAATATAACATTTAATATCTTAGAAATGTTGTAGCAGAATTAGGTAAAATAAGGCTCTTGAATACAAGTGGGTTATCTTTATGACTGAGACATCTCACTATGACTGGTGGGGCAATCTCAGTTTCTATCTGCCTTAGAAATTTCACAAATTTGCCTTAGAAATTTCACAATAGGTGTGACAGACTGTTTCCTTCATTATCTAACCCATTTAAAAATTTTGCTAAGATCACACTGTGGAAAATTAAACATTGTGCAATAGTCGCAAATGGGGAAGCTCCTCAGAAATACCCCACTTCCCTTAAAGAATTTTGCACTTGAAGAGAACAGAAGTACATCTGTATCACTCAAGATTTTGGCTGAACAACAGTATCTCTGCTGTATAAGGCAGGAACACTAAATTCCTATAGAGATAACTGAATATATGCTGACTGCACCTCTAATGCAAAATTTTCAAATTTTTACTATAATTATTAATATAATTAGAACTTCGCTACAGATTGGAAAAAAAGCTTTAAACAATGAATGAATGAATAAGAATTTTGTCCTGGACATGGAAAACCAACAAAAGAACTGTATAGCCTTTTCTCTGTACTATTGTGGAAAAAAGTGGAGTATATTTGATTTTTCCACTTCAGTGGAGAGGAGATAAAAGGAAATATTCCTATGCTGTAACATATGCCATAAATTTTATGTCCTGGTCTTCTGTTCTCACAAAAAAAAATTTGCTTAAGTGCAAAATAAAAGAAAGGCAAGTAGTCAATGCTAGGTATTTTACATAAAACTCTTTAAATAAAGGTCAGAAAAATCAGTATTGTGAATATATGACAAGAAGGAAAAGAGGGGTGCAATGACTAGTCAAGTCAGAATAAGGTGGGGAAGCATTAGTGCTTCACCTTACACAAGGTAATTTCATTACCATTCCACTATTTCTAAATAAACCAAAACCTCAACGTAACTGTCATTACTATGTTAAACATAAGAAAACAAGCTCCCATTTTGTCTGCCTGTTTCTCATTGTTATCTTTCAGGTAATTCAGCCAGGGAGCAAAGGATCATACGCACTGCTGCTTCTCTAGGATAAACTTATTGCATACACCAGAGGCTCCTGTCTAGTTGTTTGAGTAGCTGGCAGGCAATCAGGCAGGCAGGCACTACAAGCCAGCTGGCTGCCTCTGCTTTCCAAAGATGCTTTCCAAAGAAACTGGCAGTAGAAGAGATGCATATTCTGAGAGTGTTCCAATTGTGGTAAATAAGAAAATTTTGGCTGAGAAATATTCACAATAAACTCGTAACCAGCTATGCCCTTATCCTCAGCCTGTGTCCCACCTTTAAAACCCCCCGATATTTATATTCATTCCGTGTGCCTTTCTACCCCTCTCTCTTCATGCTTTTTGTACACTTAAACTCCTTCCTTAAACAGTACCTAAAAGAAGTCCAATGTGACTGTGCCATCAGACACTAATTAATCCACCTTATGGTTTTAGGAGAAATCCACACTTCCTGCTTTCCTTTTGGTCAACAAAATCAAGAGAATTTTCTTTCTCAGTACCTAGAAAATGGTCCATAATTATGGAATTTATCAGATGCAGCCTTCAAAATAGACGGCATGCCTCACACACAACCAGAAAAAATACTGTTGAGTAGACTGTTAGAGCTGCCATTCACTTAGAGACAGCTCTGCTGTCCTTGGGTATCCAACTACAGATATTTAAATGTAAAATTTCATTTAACAATGTAAATTATGTTTTGTTGCAATGTACATAGACACAGTGTCTATAGGTGTTATGGAAGATTTAATTTCTTGTTTTACTGTGCATATAGATGAAAAGTAAATACAAACTAAGAAATAACTAACAGCACTCTTTCACTGTTCCAAAAGTGCTTTTGTACTTCAATGACTGTAAAGTCAAGTCTTTCCCATATACTCGTTATGCAAAAAAATGTAGAAAATAATTTAAAACATATGCCTCTAAAAGTAGTAAAGACTTCATCAATTAGTACTTAACTTTTAATTATAATTTGTTGGGGACAATGGCCTGAGACCTCCTCACGTTGGCTTTATGCCTCTGGCATTCACTTTGATGAATATGTCAGATACTATAGCTGTGGGCACCTCGGCTGGTGTCATTCACTCTTTGTACCCTGCCAACACCAGAGGCTGAGAAAGCCTGCCACTCCCACAGTTCTCTGAAGCGTATCTCTGCCCTGAAGACAAACTTGGATGAAATATTTGAAGTGTTTCTGGAGTAAAACCTGTGGGGAAAAAAAAAAACGAACTCACACAAAACAAAGCAAGGCCCGTCACTGTGAGAGTGTGCTCTCACATGATACCATGTTATCCTTCCTGTGCACAGGAACACAGAGAAGGCAAACTCTGTTGGCTCTCATCTCCTGAATTCTGTGATTTCATGCAGGACTCAAACTGGTTTGCATTCTGATCTCCAGAGCGGTCTGGGCTGCACAGTTTGTTCTATAACACTTAATCCTAAATTATGGTCATTTTGGCTATAGTGCTGACAGAAAAGAAAATAACAATACAGTTGTGGAAAGAGAAACCATTGAGGGAATGTCTCCTTTATTCATGTCTGTCTTCTAGCTCTTGATAATTGTGTATGACTTTTTAATTTAGATTTCCCTCAAACACTATAATTGTGAACAAAATCTGTGCAGCATCTCTTAAGGCCAAATTTATCTTCTAGTGATTAAGTAGCCTGTACAGGAAGACATTGATTCTCTCATTTTCATTTGCTTCTAGTATAGAGAATACAGGTATTACTTCTTGCAATTTCTTGACTATTCAGGATGACCTTATATCAAAGTCTAGAGACTGAT
>WHYT01013292.1:50417-133862 GCA_009806455.1 Tetrax tetrax
TAAAGTTCAGTTTTTTTTTTTTTTTTTTTTCAGCTTTTAGGCTTTAGCAATTAATTGGTATTCGTTTTCTAAGGGAAAGTCAGGAATTACCCTGAATTACACATCAGCAGATCTCCTGGGCAGCATTCATTTAGAGTCCATACAATACAGTGAAGGAATGGAAGGTATTACACAGGAAAGCACCTGTGGTACACATATTTCTAGCTTAGTTAAAACTCAGTTCATTAAGTCACAAGAACAGGAAACAGCCTAAGTTCTCCTAATTGCTATACTCAAAATTGCCATGCAGCTGAGCTACATCTGTAGTTTGCAATTAATGTTCAAACTGGACTTAGAAAAAATAATTTGTCACTTGTTACATCATGGCTCTATTAATTTATTAATCAGATAGATTTTATTACCAGATATAGAACAAAAAGCAAATATATTGTGTGAACCAGGAATCCATTAAGTACAAGCTTTGACCTCTACTGGTAAGGAAGTAAAATAAAATCTGTATTTACACAAATATTAAAAGCTAGGAGCAGGAAGTCAGTGGCAATGACATGTTTAACTTGCCCTTTAATATGTGTGCATTTTAAAACAGATAATCTCCAATTGATGCTAATATAATATATCTGCTAAGATAATACGGTCAAATATAGCCAAGCATATACTTTTATTTACCCTTTACTTGACACATTCTGATCCTTTTTCTTTTTTATGCATTTTGGTTGACCTGGGTTTAAAAAAAAAAAAAAAAAGATAAAGAGATATTCACTTTGCCAAAGCTCTTAGACTTCTGATCGTAAGAGAACAGATTTGAAAAACATGACTTACATCTTGTTCGGAAATTTGGAAATCTCTTTCCAGTTCTAGAGAAATTAAGATATTGGGAGAATGAAACAAAGTTATGGGCATAAAAAGCATGAAGGGATTAATGAAGGTAGTTTCCATGCATACAGTTTCAAGAACAAAGGACAGTATGGCTATTTTTCCCATGGACAGAGAGCACTATGTATGGAGAATCGTAAGAAAAATTCATTCATAGAAATTATACATTGTCTTGCAGCAAGAAGGGATAATTTGCATCTCTTCTGTGTATTTCTACCTTTGAGTAGCACAAATACATGATGGAACTGAAGCTGCAACTTGCAACTGTTACTTACAGCTGCTTGGCCTCTTAGGCCAGACAGCAATGTTTCTGTCAGTTGATCGTTTAATGTATTAAGACTTCACTGCATGAAGAGACTGGCAGCCATTTTGTGTTTATTTTAATGCAGAATAAAGATGTCAGCACTACATTTTCTCACAAAGATTTGCCACTTTTGTCCTCATTTTTCACCCTAATACACGCTACAGATTCAGGCCAGAAAGGCCTCTGTGCATGCACAATTAAATAGAATCGAATCTATATGCTATTATCAGTCACATTGTTAGAGTAAGAAGTTTTTCTTATGGGGAAAAACCCTACTATTTGAAAGTTCTGTGTAATTAAGTGCGCGTGCACTTTTAACACTCTGAAGAAGATTAAACATAATAAAGTATGAAGAATCTGTTGGAATATGAGAGCTGAATATTAAATCTCCTTTCTTCGGCAGTTTCACTTTTCTGTTTTTAATCTGAGCATAATATAGCACTGGTTTGCTGCATTGTGTCATGTAGTTATATCTTTAGTATCTCAAGCTTGGTTTTTCTCCCCTTGGGTCAGGTGGTGGGTGTCTCATATGAAAATATACAGGACAAATATAAAGAACAATTTCACAGAGCTTAGGTAGGATCTGGACTCAGCTTTAGTCCTTGCACTTGTCAGTATGACTACTCCCTTGTGCTCCTTGTTAATTTCTAAATTAGTAGTAGGTACTCTCAATTAGTTATTCTCCATCTTTTTTATTCTAGACTGTCTTTCCTTTCAGGTGCATGTCCCTCTATTTTAATTATTGACTTGAAATCTCTAGTTTCTCCTGTTCAGTTTAAGAACAGGCAGAGGGAGGAATAACAAGAACATGCATGTGTGTTATGTATCTACAATACAATACAAACAAGACATTTACAATGTATTTACTATCTAAAGTGCAATATAATGATATTTTCCTGAGAAGTCAGACCATACATTGTTAAATGCATCTAAGATCTTATTCAAATAAGCTAGATGACTTAACTATTATAACAAGACTCAGTATATTTTCCACCTACTAATACTTACTGTGTATATAAATGTATATACATACTGTATGTATATACATATATATACTGTTCTTTTGACTCTATTCAGAACTGAAAACTTTGACGAATCAGTCCTTAATGTGGCCCAAAGTACGTGAAAAAAATGTACAGCCAGGTTTTGTTCTATTGATATAATTCTGGTATGATGTCAGTAATTCCATATGAGTTAACATCGCAGTTGTTCCAAGGCGTATGAATGCTGAGCTGTATATAGTACACTTTTCTCAATAGAATATCAGCAAAGTACTTGAATATCAGGTATATGAGAACTTGAAATTGCCTCTGGAAAATCTGGCAAGCTGAACTACTCCTGTGTTTTTATATTTTTAATCAAACAAAACTAATACACCCATGAATGCTGGCAGTTGCTGTCGAAGATAAACGTCTAAGATAAAGCTCTCATGCGCTTTAAAAGTAATATTCCCCAAGTCTCAAAAGCTGTGAGAAATTTGTATCTAGGAAGTACAAGAACGTAAAGAAAATTAAAAAAAAAAAAAAAAGTAGAACCTCAGCTGTTCCTTTATCATCTTTTATCAAAGGTCATCCAGTTCAATCACCCTGCAAGAAGCAGGGACATCTCCAACCAGATCAGGTTGCTCAGAGCCCCATCCAACCTGGCCTTGAACATTTCCAGGAATGGGGCATCCACCACCTCTCTGGGCAACCTGTGCCAGTGTTTCACCACTCTCATTGTAAATAATTTCTTCCTTATGTCTAATCTAAATCTACTCTCTTTTAGTTTAAAACCATTACCCCTTGTCATATCATGACAGGCCCTGATAAAAAGTTTGTTTCTATCTTTCTTATAAGCCCCCTTTAAGTATTGAAGGGCCACAAGAAGGTCTCTCTAGAGCCTTCTCTTCTCCAGGCTGAACAACTTCTATTCTCTCAGCCTGGCCTCATAGGAGAGGTGCTCCAGCCCTCTGATGATTTCTGTGGCCCTCCTCTGGACACGCTCCAACAGGTTCATGTCCCTCTTATGCAGGGGGTTCCAGAGTGGGCGTAGCACTCCCGGTGGGGTCTCATGAGAGTGGAGTAAAGGGGCAGAATCACCTCCCTCGACCTGCTAGCCGCCCTTTTTTTGATGCAGCCCAGGATGCCATTGACTTTCTGGGCTACAACTGCACATTGCCAGCCCATGTTGACCTTCTCGTCCACCAGTACCCCCAAGTTCTTCTGCTCACACTGCTCTCGATCCATTCTCTGCCCAGCCTGTATTTGTGCTTGGGTTTGCCCTGACCCATCTGCAGGACCTTGCACGTGGCCTGCTTGAACTTCATGAGTTTGGCATGGGCCCACCTCTCCAGCCTGTCAATGTCCCTCTGGATGGCATCCCTTCCCTCCAGCGTGTCGACCACAACACACAGCTTGGTGTTGTTGGCCAGGTACTGGTTCACTCTCTTATTCTTTCACCAAGATGAGAAAGATGTATGCAGTGGGGCTCTTGTTTAAAGAGTTGGTGTTTATAAAAACACCATTAAATGTAAAAGAAATGTTGAGGTTAATGCCTTGCATGTAATGCAGCAGTGAGCATTATGGCACTCTCCAGCTCTCTGGAGCAAGGTAAGCTTGTTCCTCTTATAGGTTAGCTTATTGAAGAGACTATTAAGAGCATTGCTGATAACTACAGCCTTTTTCAAAGCTTTCAACAGACTTTAAAAATACTGAATTCAGACAAGAAAGGCTGCTGAAGATAAGAACTGGGTCTGGATTTTAAATTCTGTGAGAAGGCAACATAGATAACAAAGGACGTGCATGATATACCTGTAATGGACTGCTGAGAAGGTACTCTGCAGCATTTTTCATTGGCTGCCGTTTCCCATATGCGGAAAACTTCATGTCCAGATATACACTGTTTCTTCCAGTCAAGCAATAAAAAGGCCATGTCATTGTTAGGAAAGATATTTAGCAGGCTTATATCCTTATAGCCAATGAGATACAATAGAAAGAATTGTTTGTAGACAATAGTTGCTGTCTGAAAATACACATGTATTACAGCCTACACTGACAAATGGAGGTCGTTTTTCTGAAGAAAGGAGAACTTCATGAGGGCTGCAAGCTACAAACTGTTATATTAAAATGTTGCTAAGCTGAAGTACATTAATAAATGTCGAAACACTTTTGTTGATTTTGCCAGTACTAATAGAATCTTCTGCTATTTTGTTATGCTTGCAATGATGATGAATACTGGCGCGAGAGAGGAAACTGTGTTTTCCTGCAGTTTTTACAGTGGCTAAACCTGAATGTATTTTTTGTAAGATCTCTCTCCTCATATCCTATTTGCAGTGCAAGCACTGAGAATAAGCAATAAGAACAGTGGAGTGGCTGCTGTTAGGAGATGTAGGCTTTCTACTGTTTACTACAACTTCATGTGGCAATGCTAGAATCAGCTTAAGGCAACCCGTACCATGGGCTCCTTACTTGGAAAGAACTTTATCTTGCAGTAAAGAAGACAAACAATCTTGGCCATTCTCTTGACAATCTGTGCTGAGGACATTCGTCATTTATATACAATTGCTTTCATAACACTAAGTCAGATAGGGAAACCACTAGGTAGCTGAAGGCACATTTATTGCCTATCAGTCTGTCCCTGAATGAAAATTATTTCCAATGTCACAGATAAAAGCAGCACAACAGTTAGGACATTACTATCTGTACTGCTACACTGAGATTATTATTCTCAATATTGTTTTGTTAAGAATATGTGAAAAATCATATTGTGTATGATGTTCAAGACTTAGTACTTTAATATTGTCTACTTGCTGAATAAAATTTTGAAGAGATCAGCAGAAGGTAGTTAAATGGCTATGGTACTGTACCCACTGTATCCAATGTAGCAACACAAAAGTGGAACAATACCATAAGAATTTGTGGAAATTATAAAGGCTCTATTAATAAGGCAGTTACAATGCGTCTGTGAGTTGTGATCTTAACAAATTAACTTCTTATTGCTTTTGCCAGGACAAAGTGTCCAGATGTGCCAACAACTTACCACCACTGAAGACACTGCAGATGCTCATGACATCGTGAGTCTGAGATAGACACCTCCAAATAAAAACTCCCATTTTAGTTGGGATTTTTTTTCCACTACTCTATGGAAACTTGTTTCCAAAATCCATATGATATCATGCTTTGTTTATATCCTTACTTTGGGATCATCTGAGAAAGAAACTTACAAGCAGCTTTAAGAAGTTTGGAGCTATACGGCATCCACCTGAGAGCAGATCAGATAAACTCAACTCATAATACCCCGGAGTCAAAATCCAAACATTAGGCTTGTATATTTTTTTGATTCCTCAATTTTTACCAGGTTTCTACTTTAAATTACGAAAAAATGCTGAAGTTCTCTACCTCTCTGACACTGAGGTTCTATGGATACCAATGAAATAATAGGCAGAAGCATTCAAAAACAGTAATAAGTTATGGAGATGTGATTCTGTCCTTTCTAATATGACAAACAAGACTTTTGGTGATTATCTGTGACATTTTGACATGTGACATGGGAGCTGTTCTCAGCCTTGTCCAACTTAGATGAACCTGAAGCACTGAAAGCCTACTATCTAATAACTTTGACACTAACAGAACAAAAACATACAGAAGCAGACACAGAAGTAGTCAACAATGGAATAAACAAAAACCAAACCAAATCCTGTAATTATGGCTGTAGTAGCTTGTTTGTGGTTTGTGTGGAGCGAAATACAGTGCTAAATATTACCTCTCTCTCTCCAATTACAAGTTAACTTTTTAGTTTGTACCCCCCATGCTAGTGCATGTTACACTAAATACTGGTCATTCATTACAGGCTTACTTACAAGCCAAGAAAATAGATCATGAATGTGTTGTGCTGGTTGCTGTGGCATATCCAGAGAGCCTGAAGTCTTGAAAATTACTCTCAAACTTCTAACAGCAATGTAGGCTCATGCAGGAGTGAAAGGAATGTCTGATTAAGAGAACTATCTGATGAGCTCAAACAATTTTAACCCATAAACTCACATTGAAATGTCTTTACAGCAGGCTATCCTGAAAGAGGTTAGACGATCACTTTAGCTACATTAAAAGCAGCACATCCAGCTACCATACAAATTGAAACCGTTAGCCAGAATTTATGTCGAGCAACTAAGAACTACTGCAAACACACAGAACATGATAAACAACAAAATTGCTTCTAAAGATACACTGAGCCGTTTAATTTTTCAGTATTTCCCCTAAGATCTCTGTTGATTCCAGACTATTCATAGGCTCCTTTTGGGGGGCGGGGTGGAATGAACTTCCTACTAGTGTAGTCTTACTTGAATTGACTTATTAATTTAGTGTCATTGCACACATCTCCTGTAATATTCCCCAACCTTCAGCAACTGCTTGTGACTCATGGGGTGGTGTGTTCAGTAACTGGAGTGCTTTCACATCTTGGACTCAGGAATTTAACCAAAACCAGCTGCATCTGAGCCTTCAACGTTGAACTGTGGTAAATGGAGTCAGACTTACGTGGAGGCCTTACAGCAGCCATCTCAATAAAACTGAGTTTTCCTCAAAGCCAGACTAGAACAACTACTATTTTAAATGATAAGGCTCTGAATGCCTTTGATTTAAGAAAAAAAAAAAAAGTATTAGGGGAAAAAATGAGAGAAAACACTAGACACAACTGTCCACCTCTCCACCCACAGCATCCTCACAGCACCACCTTTAACTCAGGGCACGTTTTCCCCTCAGCAAACCTCCATGGCCTCCCTGTGCACAGTCCCCTGCAGTTTCTCAGTACTCTCACCTCTGGGAAGGCACACCTACTCCTTACAGCAACATGTCTGCTCCCCACAGCAACCGGCCTGCTGTACCGCCGCCTCCCTCACAACCCTTTCCAGAGAGCTCGGCTCCCGCCCACCCCAACCGTCTCTCCCCACCCCCAGTCTTCCCGCCCCGTCAGAGCCGTCCCTCTCCTGCGCATGCGCTGATGCCCTCAGGGGGAGCTGAGCCTCCCCGTCACGGCGGCGGGGCTTTCTCTCCTGTGCTCAGCTGGCCTCTTTTAAGGCAAAATGCTGTAAAATACAGGCTGAATTGCAAGCAAGTAGACAAGAGATGTGCTGTCCCTTGTACTTAAAAAAAAAAACCCAAACAAACAAACAACTGAGTGGGGGAGATGGGCTGACATGGCTTGCCAGGTGCTGTGTTTTGTGACATCTCACTTGTGGAAGGACTAGAGAGAGCCTGGATGGTGAGTTCCGTGGGGAAATGAGCTGAGGTACTATTAGTGTTAAAATCTACCTCCTGTTCCTGTACATCAGGAGCATTTATGCTTTGTTAGAAGATAGGGAGCTGCCTGAACATGAGTTTCCTTCACCAGTCCCTGGCGGCAGTTCCTGGCCGCTGAAGGGTGAGTGGGTCTCTCCCCTGTCAGCTAGCCAAGGAAGCCATGCTCTGAAACATGCCTGCGGCCACAGCCCTCTGTTGTATCCCTCAGACACCTCTTTTGGAGTCAGTGATTGCCCTGTGATCTGTAAGGCCTGTGGTCAGTCTGTCAGAGCTCCCTGAAACCCTCATTCAGAAGGGCACTTAGAATCATAGAATGGTTTGGGTTGGAAGGGACATTCAAGGTCATCTAGTCCAACCCCCCTGCAAGGAGCAGGGACATCTTTGACTGGATCAGGTTGCTCAGAGCCCCATCCAACCTGGCCTTGAATGTTTCCAGGGATGGGACATCTACCACCACTCTTGGCAACCTGTTCCAGTGTTCCACCACCCAGTGTTTCCACCACTTACTGTAAGTGGTTCAAGGAGTGTGTGGTGGGACTGGGTGCACCCTGGCTGGCTGGTTACTGCATGCAGCAAAGTGGGAATGACATGTAAACACTGGGCAATACTGACGTTTTCTTATACAAAAGTATGAATGTTGTCAGTGATGCTGGCCTGTGTGAACCCAGTGGAGTTTGTTTCAGGCCTGGTCTGTTTTCTGTTTCAGTGTTGCATATGTTGCCACTGCCTGCAGCAGTTCTGTTTGTTCTCCTCAATGTGCATGGCAACCTGACCGATTTTTAACAGCAAACTTTACTACTGTGGTTTTAATATCTGTTGTGAATAATTAAAATATTAAGATGTCACACACACAAAAAAAAAGAAATCTTGGTAAACATTGAGTACCTGCTGCTAGAAGACGAATTATAACAGCTATCAAAGATTGTGTTGTCTTTACAGCTGTCTGTACTTTGAAGGACAAAACATCCATGCATGAAAACCTCCCTTGGCTGTGTTTCTCCAGTTTAGTTTGAACCTAAATCTTTATTTGTAGGACTTCAACTCTCTGTTGAAGTATATCACAAAAATTGAAAAACTAATAAAACACAAAGGTCATTTATGTAGGTAGTGTATCAAACCGAATTCAGCTATGGGATTGATTCAGTCTATTTTGATTATTCAAACTTTAGTCTTCATTTTCCTTCAATTCTTTGCTGTAATTTATTCAAAAGTATATATACTCTGCTTTAAAATCCGGTTACCACTGAGATGTCAAAGAACAGCAACTTTTTGAGGTAATTTAGCATGCTAAGAAGATATGTTCATTTCATACATTCTAGGCCAAGAAGCAGAAATTAAATAATAGGATTATTTTTTTAATGTCTTTCATTTTGTAGATCAGTAGTAGTTCTGTGCATTTGTTTTTTTTGGGGGGGGGAGGGGGGTTGGTTTGTTTTTTTTTTTATTTTTTGTTGGCTGTAAGCATTATTATTTTAAATCTTAGAAGGTCAACAGGCACTTTGCTATCTCTAGAATCCAGGATTCTGAGTAGGTTAATAATCTCCAGCATCACTTTTATATCAAGGAATCCAATAATATTTAAAATGTTTACTCTTAGCTGAGTTTCCAGGACGTTAACTACGCAATTAATAGATAGAGAATGTTTACATATTGCTAGCAGTCAGTGAGTCACTAGTATTTGCATTTAGTGATGATGATGTTAATAGCAGATTGTGATATCTCTGCAAGTTCCATACAGCCTTTTTTCACACTGCTAGTCTAAAAGCCAAGTTTATCTCATCTTGTACCTACGGTATCTGAATAAATTTTCAGGATATTTTAATAGATTTTGTTGGAAGGACCAAATTGCAGGGCAATTTGAAGCAGTGCAGATGTGTAGAAAATGGCTGCTTGACAGTATTTTTTTCTGGCAATTGTGGAACTTAAAGGAGAGCTTTCAAAGTGTTACCTGTCTGAAATAAGAACTAATTAAAAGGCGGGGGTTTTTTTGGCATGTTTAATAAGTCTTGCCAGTTAATATGGACTCTTTGGATCCACGCAAGTTCTCTACTTCCATTTAAAAATAAGTGTAAAATGCTATTTTATATATATTCCTAAATACCAGGCGTTATCTAGTAACTTGTATGAGATTTGTGAGGATGGAAACTTTGTTTTCTTCTACCACACATTAGAAAGTTTGTATTCAGGGTCCATTCTCTGTTAGAAGGATTAAAAAAAAATCACTTCCATTTTGCTGTGAGAATGATCTTGATTTTCTTCATAAAGTGCTATCCAAATAGGTCTTAGTGAATAATCTTAAACAGTTCATCTTCACTTTTTTTTTCTGAATTTCAGTTCAGCATATCTGTCATTTCTTCCTGCTTTCATATTTTTCACTTGTATTTCCTTCCTATTACAAAGGTTATAAAAGTAATGCTAGAAGGTGAGTAAAAACATCTAGGAATCATAGAATCATTAAGTTTGGAAGAGATCCAACTCCGCTGCTCAGGCAGGGACACCTGGAGCTCGTTGTCCAGGACCATGTCCAGATGGCTTCTGAATATATCCAGGGATGGAGAGTCCACCACTTCTCTGGGCAACCTGTTCCAGTGTTCACTCACCCTCATGGTAAAGAAAAAAGTGTGTCCTTATGTTTAGATGAACACTTCTGTTCTTCAGTTTGTGCCTCTTGTCCTGTCACTGGGCACCACTGAAAAGAGCCTGGCTCCAATCTTCTTAACACCCTCCCTTCAGCTATTTATATAGATTGCTAAGATCTCCCCTCAGCCTTCTCTTCTCTAGGCTAAACAATCCCAGCTTTCTCAGCCTTTCCTTGTGAGATGCACCAGTCCTTTAATTATCCTTGTGGCCTGTTGTTGGATTCTCTCTTGTACCAGGGAGCCCAGAACTGGACACTGCACTCCAAGTGTGGCCTCACTAATGCTGGATAGAGGGCAATGATCACCTCCCTTGACCTGTTGACAATACTCCTCCTTAGTGCAGCCCAGGATATCATTATTGTGAATCTGTGCTGCCTACTCCTGATGACTTCCTGGTCCTTCGTGAGCCTGGAAATGGCTTCTGGGATTAGTTGATCCATCACTTTTCCAGGTACTGAGGTGAGGCTGACTGGCCTCCAGTTTCCGGGGAATGTCCCTTAGAGGAAGTACCAAGATCTCACCTTGTATATCAAGTGTTCCAATTAGTTTGAAACAGTTACTTTCAAACCTACGTTTGCTACTGGAATAGCCTAACCCCTAAGAATCTTTCTGCTGCTCAGTGGAGTAATTATATTTTTATTCCATAAGTATTGGTTAAAATACTAGCATCTCCAACATTCAAAATGTTTCAGGAATTAATATATTAAGTTGCTCTGATTTCCTTGCATGCCTTCCATCAGTTGTCTCTGTTTTCTTCAGTACAACAAAACTAGTTCCTTAAAGAGAATCATTACTATTAGTAACCATTAGTAGTTCTAATAGCTAAAACTAATTGTGTTTTATTCTAGTGATCTTTCCTTTCTGCTGTCTGAGGACATGACTTCTGGCTAGGATCCCAGCAATCTTCCCTCAGCTCTCTCCTCTCCTCACCCCTTTCATGTGCCAAGGCCTGCCTTAGCTCTGGACCATGCGAAAATACAAGATGCTCTCTGCTACCGCCTACTGCACAAGTACTCTGCCCAAATGCCAGGCAGGACTGCAGTCATTGGGAAGCTAGCGATTAGGAGAAAGGTTGATGTCTCTAGTCCAAGGAAGGGAACCTTTCAAGGCAGTCAGAGATAGTAAACAGCATACTGTGGAAGGTTCAGACCTAGAGGTCTCCTACAGGGCTTAGCCTGGATTCCTAGCTCTGAAATCATGGGATGCAGAGGCTGTTTCTGTTTTAAGGTGTGCTTTTCCTGCAAAGGCTAAAATGCTATGATTAATTTGCAAGATCTGGTTTCTCTGGCTTCCCTTGAGTTGCACAGACTTCTGCTTTAGGGTAAGGAGCTATTGTTCAATCTCTTCTATTCTCTGCTTCCATTATTAACTCCCCACTCCCACCAGCACTGTTCCTTTATATTTCCTAAGCAGTGTATGGTTAACACTGTTCTGCCAGGCAGGAAGAAAATTATCTGTGCCAACTCAAAGATGAGGATACTACGAGAGTAAAAGATAGCACTGGAACTCAATTTCATTTTAGTGATTGTTTGACTGACAAGAGTTTATGGCAGGACCTGTCTCTCAGGGTACTCCTAGCAACCATTTGTCACCGCAAACTGACTGCTTCCTCTGCACCAGCCTGTACTATAGAAAACTAGATTTGGGTCTGTGGTTGTTCTATTCACTTTTAAAATCTGTCACTCTGAGTAACTGGCTGCTTTATCAATGCCAAAAGCAAACCCTGGCCGATGAACCATCTTCTTACAGTACTCTGCTTCTGTCACCAGGTAGCTATGCGTTGTCTCTGCTGTGTAGGCTGTTGTGTAGGCAGAGCAGGCATGACAGAGCTGCAGTCGTTTCTCCTGACAACAACTTTCTGCTGTTAGAAACTAATTCCCACATCGTCATATGTGGTAACAACTTTGACAGAATGTTGACCATTTTGAGGTCTGGCCCCTTTAAGGATAAGGAAGATAACAGCCATTCTGAATAACAACATTTATGAATAGCAGCCTATTATTGTGTTTCTTTGGGATTAGTTTATAACAAAAGGTTGACATCATTAGAGCGCTACACAATTAATAAACCTGTAGAGTATGTGAAAGCTAGGATGGAAATAGACTAATTTGTTGTGCACTACGCCCTCTGAAAAGCATCGCCTCTGAAGAGAATCATAGAATTACAGAATATTTGAGTTGGAAGGGATCTTCAAAGTTCTAGTCCAACCCCCCTGCAAGGAGCAAGGACATCTTCAACTAGATCAGGTTGCTCAGAGCCCTGCCCAGCCTGGCCTTGAATGTTTCCAGGGATGGGGCATCTACCACCTCTCTTGGCAACCTGTGCCAGTGTTCCACCACCCTCATTGTAAAAAAAAAAAGTCTTCCTTTTATCTAGTCTGAATCTATCCTCTGTTATTTTAAAACCATTACCCTTTGTCCTATTGCAACAGGCCCCACTAAAAAGTTTGTCCCCATCTTATAGACGTCCTTTAAGTACTGAAAGGCTGCAATAAGGTCTCTCTGGAGACCTGGAGCCTTCTCTTCTCCAGGGTGAACAACCCCAACTCTTTCAGCCTGTCTTCATAGGAGAGGTGCTCCACCCCCCTGAATTTTGGGGCCCTCCTCTGAACCTGCTCCAACAGGTCCATGTCCTTCGTATGTTGGGGGCTCCAGAACTGGACACAGTACTCCAGGTGAGGTCTCACAAGAGCTGAGTAGAGGGGCAGAATCACCTCCCTTGGTCATGCTTCTTTTAATGCAGTGCAGGATATGCTTGACTTTCTGGGCTGCAAGTGCACATTGCCAATTCATGTTGAGCTTTTCATCCATCAGTACTCTCAAGTCCTTCTCCACAGGGCAGCTTTCAATCCCTTCAGCCCCTAGCCTGTATTGATACTGGGGGTTGCCCTGACTCAGGTGCAGGACCTTGCACTTGGCGTTGTTGAACCACATGATGTTCTCACGGGCCCACTTCCTGAGCTTGTCCAGGTCCCTCTGGATGGCATTCAGTCCCTCAGACGTGTCAACCGCACCACACAGCTTGGTGTTGTCTGCAAACTTTCTGAGGGTGTATGTAATACTGTACAGCTGCTTCCTTTCTGTGAAAGAAAACTCCTAAAACTGCAGGAGAAGGGAGGTCTGATCTGCCAAAGAAGTAGGTAATTTGGAAAAACAAATATTCCTTTCTCTAACATAGCAAGTACATACAATGTGAAATGTCAGGATATATTTTTACTCTTCTGGCCTAATGTGTACAAGACAAATACATAATTAAAATGGTACTTAGTGACCCTTCAGATTCACATTAGCTTTATGTTTGGGGGTCTTCATTTCTACTTGAAAGGTTTGGACAGGACTTTCCCTTACCAAGCAGCCTAGGAGAGGAGTATCATTCTGTGTCATGGTAATTGATATGAAAATGCCATCTCCAGAAATTTGGAGTGGAAATATACAGATGACCTCCCACATACCTACTCATATATTTCTGTGAGCGGAAGTCAAAATGATTTGGTAAATGGTGTAATAGCATATAATAGATAAATGGTGTAATAGCAAAATTTACTCTCATCTGGCTATAGGCAAAAGTTTCTCAGTTTCCCTCAGTGTGGGACCGGAAATCCGTTTTATCGTACAGAGAATCCGTGTGCCTTGGCAGTTCTGCAATTTAAACTTGATTGCCCACCCAGAACTCCCCATTGTAGTTCTCTGGTAGACTTGGCTGATTCTACAAGCACTCCACTGTCCCTTAATTGATTAATATTGCTTCATTTATAATGTTCCGTAGGCAGAGATGACATTTGTATGGTTACATTTGGATGGTGTTTGAAATATTGCTGAGTACAGAATGGCTGTCACATTTGACAGCACAGTAACAGCACTACCCATATTTTATATGCAATTGTGCAAAGTGATTTGGGCATTTCTGAGTTTGAAAGCCAAAAAATTCTTCTTCAGTCCATGTACAAATTAATTATTTAGAAAAAAAGGGTCACAAGTTTTCACTTTTGGCTTTACATGAAACAGGAGAAAATTGGACCTGACATTCATAGACAAGCTCTAATGCTTCATAGGAGTCATTCCCTGGATTTACACAGGTGTAGCACAGCAACATTTATCTACTTGTAAATATATCTTTACGCATATTGATATATTATATTTGTTGATGTAAGAACTGCACAAACATGACTGGTACATTCCTGATGAGCAGTAAGCAAGAGTTTACTGTGTACGTTATTGGCAGCTGAAGAGCAGGTGTGCCTAGTGATAGGTGCTTGGATTTTTTTGAATTCACGCATATACCTGAGCAAGGAAGTTATTTGTAGAAATCTCATTATCAAATCGTTGAATTTGTCTGCAGATAATTTATCTTATTTAATTTAAATGTATCCATTATCCATTACGTGATAAAATGAAACAAATAGCTGGAGGGAAAAAAGTAAATTCTTTTTTTATTTTGCTCTAATTCTTTTTAAGAAAAGTAAATACACATTTTCAATGAAAGTTATCTTTTCCTAGTTTTTAAGATTTTAGATATTTAGTCTGATGTATTATTATGATTTTAGCAAATGTCTTCTTCACATTCCTGTGTTTCTTTATCTGGCATTTTTAAAAGAAAACTTAAAAGCAATAAATCAAGGCCTGTTTTACATCCAAATGCAGGTTTTGGAGTCACTGTCCCTTAACTATTGGACTCTTGGACCCAGACAGAGTTTCAAAAGGAGGATGCAGCTTCTCACGTCTGAGACAGCATGGAGTGCCTGGCACTGGGCACTTGGTCTTCCAGCCTGCCAAGTGTTGTGAAGTTGTTGAGGAGCTGTGCCTCCAAGTGAGAGAGGAGGTCAGCAAACTGTGCAGAATCTAAAAGGATGAGAAAGCAATCAACTGGCACTTCTCTTAGACCCTGCAGCTTCACAAACCTCAACCTTCAGCTGTAGCAGAGGGATGGGAAGAGCCTGTGCCTTTGAATTTGGAAGGTGAAAACTCCCGTGATGGCAAAGACTGGAAACTGGTGACTTCTGGCACCAGGAGGAAGGCTCCAGCCCCACCTCATGACTTGCAGTTACAGAATAGGTTCGCCGCCCTCATAGCTGATAAGGAGCTGGGAGTGCCATCAAGTGGAGCATCTCTGGTGGGTGACCATGGGCCACTCAGGACCAGTAGAAGGAAGTAGCAAATTATTATGGTTGGAGACTCCCTACTATAGGGGATAAACATCTCCATCTGTTGACCTGATTTGTCATTTAAGAAGGTTTATTGCTTGCTGAATGCTCGAATTTGGGATGTTGTAGAGAAGCTACCAAGGCTTGCCTCACACTTCACCTACTACGTCCTGCTGCTCTTCCACGTAGGTGACAAAGATACTGGCAGGGGTGACCTGGGAAGTATCAGACATGACTGAAGGGCACTGGGATGGTGATAAGTGCATGGGGATAGAGATGGTGTTCTCCTTGATTCTGACACTGAGGGGAAGGGTCTGAGGAGGACTTGATGGATCCTGCAGGTTAACAACTTATTGTGCAGCTGATGTTGGCAGCAGGGCTTCAGTTTGTATGACTACGGGACCCTCTTTGAGGGTCCACAGCTGCTTGTAAGAGATGGGATCCAGCTGACTGAATGGGGCGAAAACATCTTTGCCAGCAAGGTGGCCCATTTGGTAGGCAGACATTTAAGCTAGAAACAATGGAGGTGGGATTGATTCCTCAAAAATCAACTAAGGAAGTTAGGGAGAGAGTAGGCAAGCCAGCAGCCCGGATGATGGGAACTGAAGGGGCATAGCAACCATGGAAACAGAGCTGCAGTGGAATCTCGATCTTAGAAATATGAAGAAGAAAATGCATGCAGAGCAGCCTTATGGTACATGCTGTCTTGCCCTTTCTGAGGAATCAGCATGCTTGGGCGCTTTTCTGAAATGCCTCTACGCTGATGAATGCAGCATGAGGATCAAGCAGAATTGACAGTCTGAGTGTGACAGGGCTGTCACCTCATTTGAATAATGAAGACAGGGTAGGCTAGCTCACATGACTGGAGTGTGCCAGTGGAGGGATCCATCAAGGCAAAATCCAGCTGTTGATGCACATAACTTGTTCTTGTAAATCCAATACCATCTCAAAATGAATATCATCCAGTGTGATTTCCCACTGCTGTAAAAAGAGAACTAAGGTTATAGCAAAGATGAGGCAAATAGTGATGATAAAAGAGGAAGTGGCAAATTTAAGAAATCAGAGAATCTTACAATCAGAGAATCATAGAATGGTTTGGGTTGGAAGCGACCTTAAAGATCATCTAATTCCAACTCCCCTATCCCGGGGCAGGAACACCTTCCACTAGAGTAGGTTGCACAAAGCCCCATTCAGCCTGGCCTTGAACACTGAGAGAGATGAGGCATCCACAACTCCTCTCGGCAACCCGTTCCAGTGCTTCACTACCCTCACAGTAAAGAGTTACTTCCTTATATCTAACCTAAATATTCCCTCTTATTTAAGGCCATTACTCCTTGTCCTATCACTACATGCCCTTCTCAAAAGTCCCTCTCCAGTTTTCTTGTAGGCCCCCTTTAGGTAGTGGAAGGCTGCTATAAGGTCTCTCCAGGGCCTTCTCTTTTCCAGGCTGAACAGCCTGTCCTCACAGGAGAGGTACTCCAGCCCTCTGATTGTCTTGGTGGCCCTCCTCTGGACCCGCTCGAACAGGTCCATGTTCTTCTTATGTTGAGGGCTCCAGAGTGGAGGCAGCACTCCAGGTGGAGTCTCGCAAGAGCAGAGTAAAGTGGGACCTCCCTCAACCTGCTGGTCATGCTTCATGCCAAGCAAATCATATTAATGAACTGAGTTTTGTGTCTGATTTTTCAGTGCCTGAAAAGTTTCTGTTAGCAAGCACCAAAATGATTTTTACAGAACTCAACTAAAACCTGCTTTTGAGCCACCCTAGTAGTTGCTAAGGCCAATGTATACTTTAGAAAGAAAGCCCAAATGACTATTACCTTTTCCTTCTCACCTCTCACCAACTGCACTATAGAGCTATCACAGTGAATTTGTTAGATTCTTGGCTAAAAATCAAAGAGAATAGTAGTTTAATGCTAACTAGATAGAATGAAGTATGTTCTAGACTTGATCAGTAGTGAATAATGAAGACTGGAATGTCTATAATATGGTGTACACACCATCATGCAGAAGGTAGGAAGTTTTTGTGTTAGCATTCTTCAGAGTTTGAGCAAGTCTTTCATGACATCCTGTTTGGCAGGATTCCAAACACCTGCTCTTAAATTTTCAATATCTTGTCTTATGTAGCTTTGTAATTGTTCATAAATTAAGGCTTTTGTTACAAGATGTAGACTGCATTGAGAATGTCAGCTAGAAATACACCTTGGATTTTTTTTTTTTTTAAATATGATAGTAGTCTCATGGGTGAGTCATTTATTTTTGTCATTTCAAGAGCTTAAGAACAACATTAGGTATCTGGAGCTGATATTGAGATAGGATTTTAACCTCTTCCCCATGTGTTTATTTCCATTGCTTTAACAGATAGCAACCATTCTCTAATCTTGGAGTCCAACATGATAAGATTCTTTAATTTTCCCTAACCAGCCTGGCCATCTAGCCTGCAAAGTCTGATTTAATGTACAGAAAAAATTAAAAAGGAAAATATAAGAACTGTACTTGTTTTTGTAGTGATAAAGTTTTATGGATAAACTCCTGCTGTGTGTAGAGTTTGAGTGAGCACACTCTACGTGATACGCTTTTGTGGAAAATGGGAACGAGCTCTCTCTTGCCAAGCAATACAGCAGATCAACAAATACCCTGCTCATTTATCAGAGCTGGAAATGCAGATGAAGGCATTTACAACAGGAAATTCCCAAATGTAGGCCAATGAGCAGTCTTACCACACCTAGAAGAGACAGGTCACAGGTGTGCGTTAACACTTCTCGGTGTGTACCATGTGCATGGAATAAATGGGGAAAGCTTAGTCCAAATCAAGCAAGGTGCACTGCATTCTTACTTAGCGTTTTTTAAAAAAAGGCAGTTTACAGGTTCTAAAAAATGTAGACTAGATTTCTTTCAGCTAGTAAGAATTATGCTATTACCTATTGACGAGAACCCATTTTGATGTTAACTTCAGCTCAGTTGAACAGGATTTTAATTGCAAATAGTATTTCTAAATAACAAAAGTTACAACATTCTGCTATTCATGATTGTCATTTAATAGGGCCAGTAATCCACACCAATATCTTATTTTCTATGTGATGGCAGCTTGGGAATAATGAAAAGAATACAGGACAAGACAGACAAGATCATTTTATCCAATTACTATAATTAGCCCTATTAGACAAGCAGAATGAGTGTTCATAGTGTCAAGCAATGCCAGGCAATCTGTACTGGGGCATGGAATAACTCTGTTTTTTTTTCCTGATGGGAACATTTGTCATTTGCAATTGCCAGACTGTACATATGTTTACATTACATAAATTCTCAGTATATTCCTTGAATATTTTCTGTCTACCAAATGATCTGTGGCAGAAAGCAAGTCTGAAGAACTCTTGTCTTCTCTAAGAAGTTAATCAGAAGTTAATCAGAAAGAGTTCTGTTCCCTCCTCAGTCTGTGGGAATGCAAATACACATCTCTTAGGTTTCACCAAGGTGCACTGATCACCATTAGACTGCCTCCAGTCTGTGCAGCAATACTCCTTTTTCCTGCCTTATTGATGCTGTGACGCTGTGCAGCAAGATCAATAGAAACAGAAACAAAGCGAATGAAAAGGAGCAGAGTCCTGTAGCTTCCTGGGATAGGACACTTCTCTGGGAGGTGAAAAATTCTCCAAAATTCTAGTTCGCTGATTTTATAGTATGCTGGCATTTAAAACAAGGAATAATTCTGGAATTTGTATCTGTGTTACACTGTCATCAGCATTATTATAATTTCACACATACTTGGATGCAGTTTAAAAAGGATTAAATTTTATGTTGACTTCGGATAACACCAGACTAGGGATGTTCATAAGCAAGGTTCGTGGGAGGTTCATGGCCATATTCCTGTGTTTGTTCCAGTCCTTTGCGAAAACAGAAGTACTATATGCTTACAGATCTTGATGGTTAAAACCTGAAACCAGTAAGTTGAAAGATGTGTTTACAGACTTCTTTCTCATTGTGAATGACTCTGAATAGAGGCAGTTTTTAATTCTATATGCACATCTACTTTCCACCAATCCTTACCTCAGGGAATTGGAACTTGAGATTTTTGAGGGCTGCATTGTAAGAAATGACTTGTGTAATCAAATCAGCGCAGTTATCTATCTTGGTGGTTTTTTCTGTCATGGTAGATTTTTCCGACTGACAAAAAAAAAAGGGAAAACTTATTCCTGACAGTTATCTGTAATACATTATCTTGTTCTGTGTTCATTAAATAGTCCCACTGTGATGTCTGTGACTTCTACCTGTGATATGCCAGGGCATGCAGCACATGCGAAGGTGTGGTAGGAAGTTGTCTTCATGTCATTTTCTTTCCATCTTCATTCAAGATCAGTAGTGTTGCTGCCTTCTACAGCTCACTCTCTGAGCTATTTCTGCATGCTCACATTGGTTCTAACTTTCTCACGGTTTTTAATTATAACTTCATTGGGTGGCAGTAGAGTTCCTGCCCTTTTGGAATTGCCATTGTGTTGCTGCTCCAGGCATGTCATGATTCCAGAAAGTAAACCACATGCTCGCTTCACTCTGGGAGTAGCAGTTCTTTCTTGTTTTGGAGTAAAATCAGCCTCACCTTTAACCAGTACAGTAGCATTGCATAATTTTCACAACCAACATTATTTGTTTTCACAGTTTGATGGCTCCTTTTTTTTTCCCCTGATACATGTTCCCCTTTCCTGGGAAAGAGCCATCCTGCATTTCTATCTACTGTGCCAAGTAGAGGGAGAAATTTACAACTTTCCAGTCATCATTATTCTTCCATGTTTCTGGGGCAAAATTGCACTGGATTAACTTAAATACTATAATTTAAAGAAAAGAGTCCAAATTAGATCATGAATTCTGAACACTTAATTAGGTGTCTCATGGTACTGAATCTGAAAGATAAATCCTTACATGGGTAAGCGTCTGCAATGCTTAACTCTGCATCCTTAATAGGCCATATTTGAAGCCATCCTGTTATTCTTATTTCCAAGAAATTAATGTAAACCAGCTTTTCCTACTAGTAGTACTCCGGCGCAATTTCCTGAGATAGGCTGATCGCTGGTAACTGTAACAGACTCCCAGCAGTTCTGTGGCTGTAGAATGGTGAACAATGACAGGAGAGAAAGTTGGTTAATAAGTTACACTGCCCTCGGGTTAGTTCATTGTGAGTGACCTGGATCATGGTGCGTGCTTTACAATGCAGTAGTTCGCAGTGTCTTGTTTTGAGTGCCCACTTTGAAGTATGTTGGAATATACGCAGTGAAAAGCCAATGGGAAACCAGCAGGTCATGTACATTACTGCAGAAAAGTAAATAGCAAACTTTCAGAGGTCATAGACTGTTTTATTGCTTTTTTTTTTTTTCAGGATTCTGGAATTTGAGCAGCACAATTGGCTGACAGAGGAGCTAATTAGAGGTCACAGAGGGCATGAGACTGGCAACTGTCACCCTTCTGTGGGAACAAGCTTGGGTCTGTTTTCTTTGGGCTTGCCCGGGAGTTAAAGGGAGCAAACATGATGATGAAGAGAGGCTGGTATTACTGTTCACAGACTTCCTGCCCTTTCCCCACTTTCTTTGATCAATGAATTTCTACCAAGGGAAGGTCCTTGTTATTGTTTTCCATTTCCTGTGCAATGTCTCTATTTTTTCAGCCCCACCATATACTGCTACTGAATTTTGATAGGATACTACTGCTTAATGTTTATTCAAATGGTTTCACCTTTGGAACACAGTATAAAGGCTGTCTACAGCTTGCACTTTCTCACAGGGACAGGGAGTCAAATGGTGTTAGTTTTGCTGTAAGAAATTAAGAAGTGACTCATCCAGGATTGCAAAGCCTGTTGGCATTACTGCTAGAGAGAGAGTTCAGTACAAAATTGTCTCTGAAATGGTACCTATAGGAAAGGAATTTACCTTTTCATTAGGAAAGTAGTGGTGTTCTGATCAGTCACTCGGAATAACTCTTTTAAGCTCCTCCTCTCCGTCTCCTGACTAATCAGCTCCATCCCCAGATGGCTGACACAACTAATCCTCTGCTGAAACTGGGCCTTCTGCTTATTGTGATGCCTTTGGCGTTTGCCTTCTTCCAGTCAACCTTTTAATTCATCTTCAGTTGCTTCATGTGCTCACTTTCTTCATATCTGTTGAGATGAGAAATATGCACTGCAGAGTAGGTACCTGCTAGATGTGCGTGCTGGGGTGCATCAGATGACCTTGCTGCTTGACCTGGATTCTTGGAGGCTGCTTGCCAAGCTGGGAAGACCTTCTTTATTCTTAATTTTACAGTTTAGACATAAGGTTATAATTTCAGCAATTCAGTGTATCTGCGCACATCAGCTCATCTTTGAAAATCATGTTCCTAGTTTGTGGCAATGTGAGGTAAAACAAATTTGCTTGAACTACCTCATAAATTGTAGAATTTACTGCGTAAGTTATAATACTATATAAATTACTGGGTTTTACCTGCCCTTTCCATGAGTCAGTTACTGCGGCTCCCCTAATTCAATTTGTTCTGTCACCTAGCATCTGTTCTTTTTTTGTTAGTGCCGTGTGTGGGAGAGACGGATGAGCGTCATGGGGAAGCGGTGACTGAAAAGCTGCCTATGAGAAGCTGGAAGCAGCTGCTGCTGTGAACACAGTGCTGCAGTGAATCAGTGAACAGCTCAGCTTATCACAGTGAACCACTGTGGTTTTGGACTACGTGTGAAGATCCCTTCACTCAGCTGCAATTGTTGAAGGAGTTCTAGTTCTTACGCAGCAGAACTGGAAGCCTCAGCTCTTGCCTCCGCCTGTGCAGTGGGTCCTCTCAGCTTTCTTGCAGAGAGAAACCAGTGTGGCTGCAGGAGAGTTCAGTTTGTGAGCCAGGAGGCTGTGTGGGTTTTGAGAACCGTTCCTTTAAGTGGCTCAGCTCTGGAGCCAGGAAGTCTGGGGAGGAGCTGCAGATACTCTCCTTCTGGTATGCGGAGACAGATGGAGCTGATTGCTCAAGCACCTTTGGCCTGGAATGATCTTTAAATATCACAAATAACATGTTTTCTCTCTGAGTAGTGAATTAGTGTCCCAGTGTAGTGCAAAATAGGCCTGACAGGCTTCTGCCTTTCAAGGGCATTATAGTCTTCTGTCAAACTAATCCTGCAGGTGACTGTATGTTTTCATATTACTGCCAGAATTGTTTTGTATTATTAGGCTTAAATAGCTTGCACACTTCATACCAGATATAAATATATTTCCATGGTGGGTAAATAATAATTTTAGAATACAAGAATTATTCCTAGCATGATGTGTACTTTAAAACATGTTTTCTTTCTTCTTTCTTGATAGTTATCCTAGTATTTCTAAACAAAAGTAGTGGCAGCCTGGAGTACTATTGGAGAAATCCCAGTTATCTGGATAAAACATAGTACGTAGATGGATTTCATTGAACATTTCTGCAGGAATACATGCATGTGTATACATATGCATACACACTTGTAAAGAAAAAAAAAAGTAGGAGTTAATCTAAAAAAGACTTATGATTTCCCTTGTATTAGCTTAATTTGTTGGCCCCACCCATAGTTGAGCATAGAAAGCAAAAAGATTCATTGCAGCTGTGTGCCTTCAGATTTGGAAGTACATTTCCTAGGCTGCATGGATGTGTACAGACTTTTTCTGTATTGTACAGTTAGGAAATTATTTCAGTGCTGAAAACCAGAAAGCTTTCTGGTAGTTTGTATCAGATCAAATTAGCATTAATATAAAATGTTTTTCTGGAGAATGTGGCGTACAAGCATAGTTCTCTCACGTCCTTTTTGTGCAAACTGTCTTGCTAATTTGTTTTTATTCTATCTTTCGGGGAATTTGGCAGGCCCGGGTCTCTACACCTCTTAGCCGAGTATTTGAACAGATTCAGAACCGTGTTGTGGAACAGTCATTTTGGGATGGCTTTGTGTATTTTCACAGGCCCAGTTACAGTAATTTTTTTCTGGTCAATCTATGATAAAGGAAAGTTAAATATAAGGTAGTAAAAGGTGTGCTGATCTCCACTGGGTTCTGTTCTTGGAGTTGGAGGGGACTAAAAAGCAGCATTGTATATTTAGTATGTAAGCAATTTAGTGGGACAGATCCTGAATATTGCAGGAATACTGTGTGGCTACATCCCTAGCAAGATATAAATTATTCCCTGTATTTGGCTTGGTCATCCTCTGTCATCATTACTGAGATACAGGATAAAATATCTGAATTCTAAGAACCTCAGGAAAAAATGTCAGCTGAGTGTCTATAGATGTGATAGTTGCTGAAAATAAATAAGACGGTTGAGATACTGAATTTAAAATCAGGATGCAAGATTTGTGGAGGTGTGAGCAAAAAAAAAAAAATGGAGATACTAACTTGTATATAGTTTGTTTTTCTCTAACCATTGGTTACAAGGATAATTTAGGACTATTACATCTCCTAAATCAAGTGTATTTGTTACTCTTTCACCACTTGACATTATAGACTGAATATAGAAGTTGCTGAACAGAACATCACTAAAGTTTGCTTAATTTTGTATGATGAATAAACCAGGAAACAACAGACCAATGTTTCTGCAATGGTGCAAAAAATATGGCGTTGTGTACATTATGCCAACTGTAAACTGTTTATTGTATTATTGTAACGTACAAGACAAGACCTAGAACATATTCAAGAATTGCTGTCTATCAGGTATAAAAAATGTTTGTGTTTCAGATTTGTTGAGTGGCAAATACCTTTATCCTAAAATCTGCAGTTAAACTGTATCTTCTGTGAAGTAGCAGAGAAAAAAAAAACATTTTTAGCAAAAATTCCAAACCAATGAGACAATGAAGTATGTTACGCAGTATGGGTATTTTTTTACCCAACTGATTCTGACATCCTATTTTATTTCTTTGATACATATATATAAACATTTCTATTTCCAAAAATACTTTTCTTTATAGAATGTTGTTTTATACAAGATGAACGTAGACATTTTCAATTTAAATTAATCTATACTAGAAGATTATTGCAACTCTCTTTAGCTGTAGAGAGCTCTAGTTGCTTAACATGTAGTATTACATATTAAATACATACTAATAGCTATAAGAAAATCATGTACTATCTCGAGTTGGAAAGGACCTGTAAGGACCATCAAGTTCAGCTCCCTGCTCCTTGTAGGAGTACCTAAAACTAAGCCATACGACTAAAGGCGTAGTCCAGATGCTCCTTGGACTCCTTGGTGCCGTGACCACTTCCCTGGGGCGCCTGTTGCAGTAACCAACTTCCTTGATGCATCTTCATGTCATTATGTATTATGTAGGGATTGTAGTTCTGTTTAATAGGATTATTCATGAATTATTGCATCACTTAACACCTATTAGTACAATAGAAAAGTTGTTTAAAATTACTGTAATTGAAGACCTGAGTCCATCTACACAGGACGATTAAAAGAAAAAAAGTGTACAATATAGTTTTTGTATGTGAAAATGTTATAACTAATTTTTCAGTACCTAGAAATTTGTGCAGGTTTTTAATGAGATTCAGGACTGTCTCTAAATTCTCTCGGTGCATCCTTTTCACAAGCACAAGGTACCAGATCTTTAGTTTGCCGTTACAAGGAGATTCAATATTTTCTGTCTCTTTCTGTCACCCTCCTGGTGTGGTCACTTTTTTTTTTGTCTGTCACTGTCCACTGGAACACAAAAAATAGCATCTAAGGCAAAGGATTCTATTTTATGTGAAAACAAATGAACAAAAATATCTACATAGTTACCACAGCTTTTGCAGATAACACAGAAGTTTTTCCATGATCCCTTTTCTTAAGGAGAAGTAATGATGCCATCTACTGGCAGAGGACGGACTGCTTCTGGAATCTGGTACTTTCTTGATAGAGCTTGTGTCTTCCCCTTGTGAGTTGCAAATCCTTTTTTTTTGCTCCCATGTTTAACTAATTGGTCTTGGTCATAAATACCACACCGAAGCAACTATTTCTGTGTAAGATCCGTGAGTTATGAAGAACAGAATCAGTAAACCATGTAAGCAGAAACTTTTCCTTCCAAGTACCCATTGGCCTTGTCTTAATAAAGGAGTTTAATAAAACATTAATAATATGATCCTCATTATAACTTAATCAGTGAAACAATGTTAATATAATTTTTCTTATGAAAAATGGAATAAATTTATGCCTTTGCTGAAAGCAGGGAGATTTTTTTCATTACCACCTAGATAGTAAATTAAATTTCCAGACTCTTCTAACCTCAATCAGAGGTGTCAGCAGTAGAGCCAACAGGAAAAGACAACAGGTCCCTCAGACCCTGCTGGTCTTTCTTTTAATGCCTAGTTCACGAATGAATGCCTTAACATACTCTCCAGGAAGGTGTGACTGTTGCTGCTTTGCAAAGACAGGGATACCAGAACAAGATGCTGATTCAGTGGCAGTTGTCATGTTCTTCTTTGCTATTGAAATATGTACTCTTTAGATATGCCTGACTGTTCTGGTTTTGTTTAGCAAGGGGGGGCCTAAGGTGGCAGCTTCTGTAGGAAACTGCTAGAAGTCGCTCCCCTTTGTTCAGTGGACTCGGCCGGGCCTAGGGCGGACCCACTGCTGGCCAAGGCCAAGCTAATTGGTAGCAGAATGTCCCGTGATAATGCCTCTGCGATAACGTATTTAAGAAGGGGAAAAACAGGAAAAAAAAAGGGGAAGATGTGAAGCCAGCTGAGCGGGGGCAGAGAGGGGGAGGCGCGAGCCTTGTGGGCCTTGCAGGCCTCCCCCTCTGGCCTCCCGCCGGGCAGCCGACTGGGCCCAACTTGGGCCTGGCCTGGCTGCAAGAAGTGGATAGGAGATGAGAAGTGAATAAGATGTAAAAAGGATCCTGAGAGGCGTCTGCCAGCCTGATGTGAGGAACAGCTGCAGACACCAAGGTCAGTGAAGAAGGAGGGGGAGGACTAATGTGGCTCCTGGCCAAGATTCCCCTGCAGCCTGTGGTGATGACCATGGTGGAGCAGGTTGTCCCCCTGCAGCCCATGGAGGTCCACGGAGGGGCAGAGATCCACCTGCAGCCCGTGGAGGAGCCCACGCTGGAGCAGGTGGAGGCCTGAGGAAGGCTGTGGCCCATGGAGGGCCCGCTGGGGCAGCTGTTCTAGAGGGACTGCACTCCGTGGAAGAGATGACCCACGCCGGAGCAGTTTCACGAAGGACTGTGGCCCGTGGGAGGGACCCCACGAAAGAGCAGGGGAGGAATGTGAGGAGTTCTTCCCCCAACGGTGAAGCAGCGGCATGAAACAACGCGTGATGAACTGACCGCGACCCCCATTCCCTTTTCCCCCCCCGTGCCGCTCGGGAGGGGAAGGTAGTAGAGATAAATGTTAAGCCCGGAAAGAGGGAGGGGTGGGGGGAGGTTATCTTGTTCCCTGTCTCATTCTCCTGCTAGTTTTAGTAATAAATTAATAGTTTTTCCCCAAGTCGAGTCTGTTTTGCCTGGGACGGTAACTTTAAGGATTCCTCCCCGTCTTTATCTCAAACCTCGAGCTGTTTTTCTTATATTTCTCCCCCTATTCTTTCGGAGGGTGGGGGGAGCGGGAGAGAGACTGCGTAGTCTGGTCCCGATCGGGGCTGAACTACGACACTGACAAATGTCATTGTCTAGAAAGACACAGAAAAAAAAAATTACTGTCTCTCTGAGACTTTTAATCTGGCCGATGCCATATCTGGCAGGTTAATCCTAGGGTTCTCTTATTTTAGCTTGGAAGGGCGGTTCACATTCCTCTTCTCAGTTTCGGGGAAACTTCTTGAGATTGACTTTAATTCACAGAGACTGTCAGATTTTAAATGTTTTCTTTCAATCACTGGCCTTTTGCAAAATGACTCTATCTTAAACTCATTTCTTCATCATAAACTTGGATCTGTATTTTAATCCCATTTTTCTTATTTCCGCAGATATTAGCTGCTATCTCAGTACAACTCCTGAGATTGCATAAAAAGTGAAAAAACCTGTGAATGCCCTGTATGACCCGGTCACCAGAGAACATCTGAAATTCTGTTCATGGTGCTGTACTCACAGATGACCAGGTGAAGCTCAGAAACATTGAAAGGAAAATTTATAAGAACTGCATTAAAAATAAAATTATTCAGTAGATTAAGATTTGTAAACAGCCTTTTCTCCTTATCTGAAACACATTTTATTACAGTTCCATCGGCTTCCTTATTTTCTGCCTTCTGAATACAAAGTAAATGATACTGTTCTTCCTCTTTTCAAAAAAGTGCTGATCCTGAGGAGACAGATGGAGGAAGTTTCCTGTTTTGACCTTGCTTAATTTTACAGATTTTATGTAGATCACAGGATGCTGTTGGTTGAAGGCCCAGGCCTTTTGAAGGCTATGGGAATGCTTTTTCATTAGTGACCATATAGGAGTTCTGAAGGGTGCCTGATGTTACACCATTCTCTCTGGAAAAAAACAGTATTTCTGATGTTGATATTCTTCAGCAACTGCAGGATGAAGCAAGATGCATTTTGGTTGCAAGTGGAATGTTATAAATTTCTCCTTTCTGTAAACAAATGCTATGTCTCAAGTTAAGGCTATTAAGAAGTGCTTTATTTGTTGTTGGATATCCAATGCTGTGAACTAGAGGAAGCAGTTGCTTTTCATAAGATAGAAATAATCTCATTTGTATGATAAGGTGGTCTTACAGGATGTTGAATGAGAACAGCACAAGTGTCTACAGAGAAAAGATTCTGACTTCCTGGGGTTTTGGCAATTAAAAGCCAAATTGTAGTAAACTCTGCTTAAGTTCAAGGAAGGAGGAGGAAGGAAACATGGTAAGAATTTCCAAAGAACATTCTTTGGTTTAAGCCTATGCTGATGCCAGTGTAGCCAGATCTTGAGAGATCTCAGATCTTGGCGTTTGCATGACTTGCAGGCATTGTTTGAATTTAAAGCTTTCCTTGTTCCCTGTCTCCAGAGAGGAGCAACTGGTTAGGGTTGCTGCAGATGACAGAGCATATCTGGCATTTTTGTAATGAGCAGACTAGTGTTTGAACGAGTGTTTACTGGAAAGTATTTGTCAAACCTCCTGTAGTGGAAATGAGAATTAATGCAGAAACTGAAAGCTAATCCTCCCTGCCCCAAAGGGTTGAAACTGGATGAGACTTCTGGTTGCTTCTCTATCTTCTCACTTTTGTAACAGCAGGAAGGGAAAGGGGAAGAGGGGAACCCCTGGACATAGTTGAGGGACAAAGCTGCCTCCTGCCATTTCATACGTAGGCCCAGGAAGAAGGTGTATGGTCTTAGAGGTTGGAGGAGGATAACAGGAGGATGCATGAGAGTTGAAGCAGGAAGTTAAAGCATGTATAGTTAATTTGGATGCCCTGAATCCTAGGGCAGACTTTTCTGTAACCTAGATTACTTCCTGCAACTTAATTTTATGTTAAGAGCTCTTGTATTAAAACCCAAATCACCTTAATTCTCCACATTTTGGAGAGTTGGTTGTCCTGCAGTCATGTTAAATTCGAGTACTAGGGACTTGGAAAAAATAAGGATAGACCAAAACAGTGAGTAAAAACCCTATCCATGGACTTTTGACAGTGGTTTGTGTTTTCAATAGGTTAGGCTGACAATACCATGTGACTCTGTGAACTGATACTGCAGTTGAAATCCTTGCGTAGTCAGTACTCTTTATTTTCTGGTGATTGCTTTATAATTACTCTTGTTTTCTGATGATTTTCTCACTGTCACAGCTCGAGGCACAGCTGTTTTGCATTGGTGCTTTTCACTCAGGTTTATTCAGTTTGTTTTCCCATTCAAGCAAAGTTAAACTTTTAGCGACACTTACTATTAATTTTCTGAAGGATACGTGACTTTAATGTGAAGTCAAATGGGATTACTTTTATGTGTCTGTAGACAGGATCTTTCCAATGGTTAGCAGTGGTAGTATCTGTTACACTAGGAATAACATCAAGGAGGTTGAGAACTACAAACTCAGTGAGCAGATTCTCCATATTAATCTTTTGTGAAGGACAAACTCTTGTGAGAAACAACCAAAATGTCTTAATAAGAATGAAGGACAGTTAAATCATATTACTTATTTTTCCGTTATTTTATTTTATATCTCATGCCAATGAGATTTTGGCTGGACTTTGTTCCTGTTTTGTCTGCGTCTTTCAGAATCATAGAATTGTTTAGGTTGGAAAAGACCTTTAAGAACATGGAGTCCAACCGTTAATCTAGCATTGCCAAGTCCACCACTAAACGATGTCCGTAAGCATCATGTCTACATGACTTTTAAATACCTCCAAGGATGGTGACTCAACCACTTCCCTGGGCAGCCTGTTCCGGTACTTGATAACTCTTTTGGTCAATAAATTTTCTCTAATATCCAATCTAAACTTCCTCTGATGCAACTTGAGGCCATTTCCTCTTGTCCTATTGCCTGTTACGTGGGAAGAGAGATCAATACAGAAGTGAATCTGCAGCTGACATCAGCAGGGCATGTTTAATACATGGACTCTTCACCCCCTTTTAGAGGACGCTATACTCAGTAAAAACATCCTCATTATCATCCACTTTGCTATAACAGTGGATAACTGGTTATCACTTAAGTACAACATTTTCAACAGGTCCTTCTTGGCAGGCCAGCAAATAGGCTTATTCTCTTCATTGGAAATACTGTACTTGTTAGAGTATAGTGCTGAAGAGCTTACATGGTGAACAGCAACACCCAATTATACTCTACTGAGGTTTGTTGTGATGTTATAAGATGGCGTTAGAAAGCAGAGGATGAACTCTAGAATAGCACAGAGACCTTTAAATGAGATCAGTCCAAAAACTGCTGCCTGAAATGCTGTGTTGTGCTTGAGGTTTCCAGCAGAAAATTCCTGAAATGTTGTGTTACTGTACATGCTTCATAATCAGTGACTTTGCTTTAAGCTAACAGTCCACATGTCTCATCTCCTTCCTGGCACTATACATCCAGGAACTAGGTGACCTTGCATTTAAACTCCCTGAAGATACTGGTATGTTCGGCATGCTCGGAATACACCTAACTCCGCCTAACTGTGCTGAGTCAGACTTAGCCCGACACTGACTCCAAAAATGTTACTTCAGCCTGAGAAGATTTAAACATAAATTTTGAGGGTGACTTCACCACCAAAATTGTGGGAATGTGATGGTGGATATCCCTCCATTCCTGCTGAAGCTAAATAACTGTGAGAAAGTCAGCTAGTAAACCAGAGGGAGCTCAGTCAGCTGGGAAGTTGAGAGGCCCTGAACACAAAGCTTACATTGTTTTTTGGTTCGAAACCCTCCTGGTGATCATAACGTAATGCACAATAGCTGCAAGTGTCTAAGTGACACTATCAACATTGTGATTTATGAAAAATAATCTGAAACAGCTTTCTTAGTTTCTATATCAACTTGAATGCACTTCTTAATCATATTAAATCTCTATTCTGTGTTTACCACTACACTTCTCAGATGGTTAAAAGCAATTGTGTCCTGCCTGAGTGGGACTTCAGTAGAAGCATAGCTGTGGAACAGTAAGATTTACTTCACTCTGTGCCTTTTTTGTGAGTATTTAATTACATTACATGTAAACACTCAGAATTTTAATTCTCTACTATACCGTCTCAAGCCAAAATCTGTAGAAGAGTGATTTGAAATTGAAACTAACAGCTTTTTTTTTTTTTTTTTTTTTTTTTAAAGTGGTGAAACAAAGGAGTAGAATCACTGTATGGCTTGTCAACAGAACTTTTTGTTGCCAAAATTATTATTCCTCCGGATGACAAATGCTCTTATTATGTAAGATGTGAGAAGTTCCAAAATACACTATATTCTTGTTAGGGAGATTTCTACCACAGATCCTTACATGGCCTCTGATGTCCAGGTTTCTTCTTTTACTGCATTCATCCTGAGTCTTTTATAAAGTTTCTCAGCTGTCAGTCTTGGCCACAAAATCTAAACTGCCTTACATAGATCTAAGCAAAATACAGCACTCATTCCTACTTGAGCAAAATAGTTTGTTTTAAAAAGATAAGACTTTTACTGGATTATCTGGAATGTAAAAAAGTTGCTTTCTACTCAGTGGTGAGAGTTGCCATAAGATTAATGAATTAACATTTATAATTAAAATGTTACCTCTATGTAAATACCATTAACTTTAACATTGAATTAAAAAATCTTTGACTTGAGGAATATAATTGAATAAGAGGTTATTTAGTGCCTAGCACAACAGATTCATGTTTGGATGGCCAGATCTATACTACTGCTACAGAATGGGAGAGCTACATCTTTAAAAGTTCTTTGTCTTGGTCTAAGTCTGCCCCCAACAGATGTAGTTACAAAGAACTAGTTAAAAAATGGTGGCAAGAGTATAAATGATTTTAAATTAATAACAGTAAGACACATCAATTAAAACATTGGAAAATAAAATATACTTATACACTTAAGTATATTCATAAAATGTATTTAAGTAGACAATATATTGTACTATTGAGCCTAAATGTAGGAACATAAACTAAGTAATAGTGAGGGTTTTTTTTCACATTTTAAAATTCTGTTTGTGGCTCTGTTTTCAATCCAGATGCTTTAACTGTCACTTCATTTCAGTATGATAATTGTAAGGAAATACACTGTGCAACAGAATATGTGGCATTTTAACCTATGTCTGCAGTCAAAACTCATTGACTTGCTCTGTTGCCTACAAACACGACATGCTATCACTATGTTATCAAGTATGAGAACGGTCTAATTTTATGCCACATGAAGAAGCTAATTTTCTTAGGAAATAGTTAGTAGAATCTATTCTACTAATTAATCCATTGCATTCATAAGGTTGTAAAAGGGCACTTGTTTACAAAACCGGAACTCTCCTTGCACCAGGAACTTGCCTTAAGTCAAGTCACAATGTGAAAATGGGTACAAACTCCACATGTATGCAATCTCTTAATCATTTTTTTTATCAGCTGTGGCAAGCAGCTGTTGTTAATTCTTCTGCTCCTCCCAGAATGTTTATTGTTTGCTCCCTTCAGAAACTGGGCAGAGCTTAAATAATGGCTGTCCTTACTGGGTGTTTATCTTGGGCCAGGCAGCTACTTTAATGAGAGTTCTGTTCTTCCTCTATTGTCAAAAGAGTTTTCATTTTCAATATCTCAGTATTACTACAGTGTTTTGAGAATTTAAAACTACTTCTTCAGAACCATCATCTTCTCTTGTTCTTCCCCAAAGCCAGTCTGAGTTTTCTCCGTATCGAAGTGATCCAATTCGAGAGATGTTTTCCTCCACAAAGAGCAATCACTGGCTATTAATGACCTTATCTTTTGATTGAGAATCCGGTTAATGAACAATAAGTGTGTTATATCCAATAAATTGAAAGTGTATGTCTGTGTTGTGATGAATGAAATATCATTCACCTCTTGAGTTGCATATTCATACAGCTTATTACAATACATTTCTGGAAGGCAGAAGTCCTCTATTGAGGATAGAATTATGGTGTTTGGTAAGATAGTTGTACAAGTAGCAGGCTGTATTTGTGAGAATGGAAGAACACTCAGTGCATAGAGTTGGAAATTATTTTCTAATTTTCACTGTTCTGAAAATCAATGTATGCACTGAAACATGGTGTGAAGTATCTATTTTTAAATTGAAAAAATACTTCAGTGCTTAAGGAATGGAATAAATATCTACACTTGGGGGCATAAAGCACCTGCTACAACCACAGAGCTGATATAACACAGTCAAGCACCAGTTTATGATTCTTTACCCCGTCTCATCATAGTTTTGCTGATGCAAAGTGTCCATTGTCAGTAACGAAAAATATACAAATTCTTGCTGCATTTGATTATTATTTGAGTCAGATGAATGCTTGCCTATAGAAACTAGAAAGAAAACGGCATGTTCATATGCGTACTACTAAAACTATAGTGAGGTAACCTCAGTACCATTATCTAGGTTGGTTTTCAGTTTCTGGCCAAGATGTAAAAAGGCTCTAAATCCCATTAACAATTATTAAGATTAATGGATTAAAAGTACAGTACTATGCAAACCATGTTTCAGGCTTCATGCTTTTGCTTCTTATGTGCAACTTTCTCGGTATTTATCTTTTAAACTTTTTTCCAATGATGCTTGCTTTTATGTGTGATCACTAGAAAAGTTGCCATACTTGTGAGGGTTTCTTTTCAAGCTGAGTGTGCAGTGACTTTACTGTGACTTTAAGATGGCATATAAAAGGAAAAGGCTAAGCTGTAATGACATGCTCTTATTTATTACCCCTTAAACTCTACTTCCCACTCAATTGTTACTTTAAAAATTTGAGGTCAGTAAAATGTGCTAGAAGGCGTGTTGGACTAATGGTACCAAATGTGAAGGGCCTGGTCAATCTGTGTGTCATATACATGTATAAATACATATATAATGATTGGAGAGCTTTTTTTTTCCCCCTAATAATTACTATCCTGTTGTAATTCAGTCATCAACGTATTTCCTTCTTTTTTGATGAAGAATATTAGATAGTCCCTGACAATCTATTGCAATGCAGGTATTGGCAATACTTGTATGTTTATTACACACTAAAGATGGCCATACATTTAAGAAGGGCATAATTATTCAGTGTACTGGCATGATTAACTCATTAATAAGGAAAAAAATAGAACTGTAGATAGCTACCAAGGGAAATTTAACAGTTGTTCATACTTAGAGCCTATAGATGTCAAGAAGTGGAATATCATTTATTTCATAGAATCATAGAATAATTTAGGTTGGAAGGGACCTTTAAAGGTCATCTAGTCCAGCCTACCTGCAAGAAGCAGGAACATCTTCAACTAGATCAGGTTGCTCAGAGCCTCATCCAACCTGGCCTTGAATATTTCCAAGAATGGGGCATCTACCATCTCTCTAGGCAACCTCTTCCAGTGTTCTAGCACCCTCACAGGAAGAACAAAATTACTGATGTGTAATCTGAATCTACGTCCTTCTGTTTTAAAACCATTAGCTCTCGTTCTTTCCAACAGGCCCTACTAAAGAGTCTTTCCCCGTCTTTCCTGTAGGCCCCCTTGAGGTACTGGAAGGCCACTATAAGGTCTCCCTGGAGCCTTCTCTTCTCCAGGCTGAACAGCCCCAACTCTCTTAGCCTGTCCTCATAGGGGAGGTGCATTTTCGTGGCCTTCCTCCAGATCCTCTCCAACAGATCCATGTCCTTATGTTGGGGGGTCCATAGCTGGATGCAGTACTCCAGGTGGGGTCTCACCGGAGTGGAGTAGAGGGGCAAAATCACCTGCCTTGACCTGCTGGCCACACTCCTCTTGGTGCAGCCCAGGATGCAGTTGACCTTCTGGGCTGCAAACATGCATTGCAGCTCATGTTGAGCTTCTCATCCATCAGCACTCCCAAGTCTTTCTCACCAGGGCTGCTCTCAATTCATTCTCTGCCCAGCCTGTATACAAATACAGGCTTGGGATTGACTCAACACATGTGCAGGGCCTCGGACTTGGCCGTGTTGAATTTCATGAGGCTGGCACAGGCCCACCTCTCCAGCCTGTCAAGGTCCCTCTGGAAGGCATTCCTTCCCTTCAGTGTGTCGATCACACCACACAACTTGGTGTTGTCAGCAAACTTGCTGAGTGTGCACTCAATCCCACTGTCCATGTCACCAACAAAGACGTTAAACATTGCCGGTCCCAATACGGACTCCTAAAGAATGCCACTTGTCACTGGTCTCCACCTGGACATTGAGCTGTTGACCACAGCTCTCTGAGTGCAGCCATTCAGCCAATTCCTTATTCACGGAGTGGTGCATCCATCAAATCCATGTCTCTCCAGTTTAGAGAGAAGGATGTTGTGTGGGACAGTGTAAAATGCCTTGCAGAATTCCAGGTAGATGACATCAGTTACTCATCCCTTGTCCACCCATGCTGTAACTCTATCATAGAAGGCCACCAAATTGGTCAGGCATGATTTGCCCCTAGTGAAACCATGCTGGCTGCCACCAATCACCTCCTTGTATTCTACGTGCCATGAATTTCTGAATTCCAAAATTTCTGTGGATTTCTGGAATTCAAAAATAAATAAGTAATTTACGGCTAGGTTTAAGAAAATTAAAAGTACACTCCCGATAGCAAGCATATCTGCAAGGAGCAGAGACAGTAAGAAGAAGTGTATGAAGTGTATGTCTCTACAGTCACAAAAATTAGGCAATGATGTCTTTCATTTACATTTTTCTGTATTCTTTGACAGAAAAAAAACAATGTGTGCGTGATTGATCAAATACAGTTTTATGTTCACTCTTTCTTAATGTGTCTTTTATTTGTCAGTCTTTTTTTTGCAATAGCTAGAAATAACTCTTATGACGTAAGAAGGAACTAGCACTAGTGTCTATAAAACTGTTATGTACATAAGCAGTTTAGTTTGTAAAAAGGATACATTTAACTGAAGTAGGTAAATAGAGGTGAAAAGGCAAATCTTATCTGAGAAATGAACCTTGTAAAAGAAGTCTACGAAGTACCCATATTACATAACATCTTACTGTGAAACTCATAGGAAGAGACAGTAACAAGCAGTAAAGCTCTCAGAGTGAAAGGATTAGTTAGTGGTTCTAATTGTGGGGCAAATTGGAGTTCTATTTCACAAGTCCAGTCTTGGCACAAAGTGCTGAGTATTGGTGTATTTTTTGCTTCCTACGTGGGATTTCTGATAATCCCAAAGAGGAATTCAGAACTTTTTCTTCACTGAATAGTGGCTAAAACTGAGCAGAAATCACTGTACTAACAGAAGTCACAGTGCTAACTGTAGACACAGAATTCTATCCTACTGGCTAAGATGCCGGTTACACGCTAGGACTATGTTAACCCACTTTGATTATGTATGCAACATAGGAAGAGGTAGAAGTGGAGGAAGGAGTCAGAAGAAGGAGAGAAAGATAAGATGGGGAGAACAGAGTATGTGCAGAGTATGTACACTGCTTAGTAGTGTACACGCACAGCAGTGATATGTTCAAAAGAACTGTCACTGTTTTTTGTCACACTTTTTGTTTTCACATATGGTGAAATGACTTTTAAAATATACACCTGGAAAAAAACCCACCACCACCACCAAATAACAAACCTTTTAAGTGTGTTTGGAAAAATGAATTATGGACTAACATGCTTTCTTGAGAATGTTCATCTACTCTGTGAGTTCTCAAGCCAATCAGACTAACTATGGGACTGTACTGCAAAAAACTACAATGCTGTATTCTGGCTTGCTGAACAAAAGTCTTGATGAAAGGAATACCAATCAAAAATCCCATTGTTATATGAAATAAGACTGTCCCAAATATTATGTTACCCTGTTAGAGTGTCAGTATCCATCACCACCTTTATTGAGAATCTGTGGGGTTTGCATAAACAGAAATGATCAAGACAGGGTACTTAGAGTGTGTTGAATTACCTCTATTCTTGCAATGTTACTCTTTATGTGCAAGTGACTGTACATCATTCTGAAGTCTTCCTTCAGAATACCAACTAGACACTAGCAGCATGTGCTTAATGTGTGTTCTTAAGACCTTTGAGTGTGGCATATTGTGGAATGGTTTTGATCCAGTGAACTTCACTGTTTTACTTCTGTTGAGATTTTGGCCCCACACCTCCGCAGGTGAGGAAGTTATGCTCCACTCTTGCGTAACAACAGAAACATTTGCCTGAGCCGCTCATTGTTTTCAGCACCATGGCCAGGGCACAAGGTAGGGAATACGCAACAGCGGCGAGGATGCAGAAATCATTTGTCATAAAATCTGTTTTCTCAGTGAACTGATGGGAAAAGGAATGGTGTATGTAACGTGCTGCTGCTTCATTGCCATCCTCCTAATGTCAGGATTCAGGATCTTCTGCTGTCACGTCATCCCCCGCCTGGGGGACAAAATCTTACAGGTTTCCTTCAAAACCAACAAGTCCCACAAATAACTTGCTCGTGCTTTTTGTATGGAATAGATAATTGAGTGACAGAAGTTGAAACTTTTTTGTTAGTGTAAAACTCATTTTGGGCCAATTTTCACAAGTGTTTGTCTTAGTCTAAATGAGAAGTGAAAAAGGTTTTATATTCTGGGATGCAACTGACATGTTCAAATGTTTGAAATCCCACAATGTTAGACCAATTTTAAGTTCCTTTAAGTTATTTCATTGAAAACATGTTAAAAATCCCTTGAAATCTTAAGTAGATTGCATGTGGTCTTAGCAGAGTGCAGGCCTTTTTTTTTCCTGTGTGTAAACAACACTCTTCCCCTTTATCCCTGGAAGCAGTCTCTTGGGAACAGTGTTCTTCATTATAACTGTCAGCTGTTCGTTCAACTGTTGTTCTACTGCTTCTTCCAGTGCTTAAACACATACATATTTCCATTAATATTGCATTCACATTTATACTAACCACAAGCCATGTGTCATTAATCCTGAAAATGTAATAGGCTGAACTAGATCTTCACTTTCATCTGTCATCTTGAACAGTTTTTTTCAGAGTCATAACTAGTCGTGACTGAGTGGACATTTCTGTTTTGGTTAGGCTTTAGAATTCATCTGTCTCACATACACTGTTGTTAATGTTGGCTGTCCATAGCCAACAGAAATAAAAATCTGTGTGAACAAATGCGGTGTCACAAATGCAAGAGCAAGTCTGAGGAATTTGCTGATGCTTTTATGATACCTTTCAGAACAGAAACATCATTTAGTCATTGTGGGAGTTCTCAACAAGAAATATTCTCTTTTGTGGTGAGCAAGCCAAGTACATAATAAGATTTTCCAAAGCTGCTTACTTCCCTGTTTTAAATATGTTGTTTAATATGCATCTCTTGTCCTGGTGGCATTACTCGATGAATTAGTTATTTTGTTTCAGATGCATGACAAAACATATTGTTCCTCTGCCCACTAGCCTGCTGTGTCCTACACTAAAGTGAATTTACTAGATTTTAGATTTCTTTAAGAAAAAAATTCTTTAGGGACCAATACTGTGGTTTTAGAATAGACTACCAGAACATTAGCAGATTTCACCATTATCTAGTTTTGGAAATCATTGCCTTTTAATGACGTCAGCCACCCTCAGTGGCACTTAATATATTACACACTTAGCAATGGAAAAAATGGTGTAGAAGAAGACAGACAGCCATAGTCATCCATGTCCATAGCTGTCCATGTTCTGTCCATGAGATGCATCTGAAGACATCCAAGATCCTTACAAATGGTTAGCAGATCATCACTACAAGCTTACAAGTGAACTTTTTGACACTATGGGGAATGCATCCCATCCTGACTTTTGTTTTCCTTCTCTACCTTTTCTAGTTTTAAAATATGCTTCTTGAAATGGACTAACCAGAATGGGAGGCAATTTTTTTTTAAAACGTGATCCCTCTGTAAATGCACAGACTATTACAGTGTTACTTCATGTTTTGTTCTTTGTCCCTTTGCTAACATTGTATTAACATTTTGACTGTCATTAGTCACTTAGATGGTATTATTCTGATACATGTCACATTGGTTTCAAGATATTTTTCCTGAGAGCTGATGACTAACGTTGTGCCCTTTGTTTGTGCATGTGTGCAAGGTAGGAAGACAGTGTGGGCACATTGGAATTCTTTTTTTTTTTTTTTGCATTCACTGCTTTACACTAGTAGTCACTGACTTTCATCTGTTGTTTTATTCTCTCTTAGTGCTGCAGGCTAGTTGTGCAGTTCCCTTTCAGTTTACATTTGGCTCTTGTGGTTAATCTAAAATCTTAATAAACCATGTAACTTCACAGTTCACCACTCTTAAACCTTGATGGAGTCCACCAGTTATTTCTGTCTGTTGTGACAAGTGGCTTTCCTACAGTTTGTTTAAATCCCTGAGAAAGTTGCTAATCCAGGAGGTGACCATCTATGGGAGCTTGTCCACTTAAAAGTTTTTGTTGAACTTTAGAACACTCAAGGAACTCTATCCAGCCTTGGCAGTTTGTTTACTGTTAGTTTTATCAATTTATTCTAAAATCTCCTGTTCTCATGCCTTGAATTGCAAGAATACCTTCAACTTATACTCCATAAAAAGTGGCTGTTATGTAGGAGTATTTCTCCATAGTGAGTTATCACCTCTGTAGTGAACAGTAGTAGAAAAACATCATTTAACTCTTTAACTGTCGTAGTTTCTTCCTTGAATGTTGTTTTTGTAATCTCTCACTTCATTAAGCACAAGATTTCCTGCTTCTAATGGAATTGAATTTTATGTTATTGTTTTTTAATGACTCAAGGAGCTAATTGCTCCTTAAAGTCTTTGTAGGCCTGTCTTATGTTAAAATTCATACTTTTTGTCATAGAATCATAGAATAGTTTGGGTTGGAAGGGACTTTTAAAGATTATCTAGTCCAACCCCCCTGCAAAGACCAGGGACATCTCCAGCCAGATCAGGATGCTCAGAGCACCATCCAGCCTGGCCTTGAATGTTTCCAGTAATGAGGCACCTAGCACCTCTCTTGGCAACCTCTTCCAGTGTTCCACCACCCTCATCGTAAAAAATGTTTTCCTTATATCCAGCCTAAATCTACCTCCTTCTATTCTACAACCGTTACTCCTTGTCCTATCATAACAGGCCCTGCTAAAATGTTTCTTCTGTGTCTCACGGAAATATGTTTGCAGCTAGCCATGCTCAGGATTGTTTGAATATTTTCATGTAAAAATGAGTGGAGACGGTGTCAGAAGTGCCGGGTCCTGGGCAGAGCATCACCTCCACGGCAGTTCGACTCCGGCACCGAGCCTGCTCTGCCCAGGCACTGCCGTGCGCAGCCACGCCACGGCCTCCCCGTGCCGGCCGCCATTCCCTTTGTGGTCATCCCCGCACATGGCTCCTTCCCTGTACCCACCCACCCAGCATAGAATCTATGATTCTATGATTCTAATATTTTCATTAGGTTTTCCCCAGAGTCAAGAAAAGGTTCCTGAAAACGTGTGCTGGTTTTGGCTGGGATAGAATTAGTTTTCTTCATAGCACCTAGTATGGAGCTGTGTTTTGTATTTGTGCTGAAAACAGTGTTTATAATACAGAGATGATTTAGTTACTACTAAGCAGTGCTTGCACAGTCAAGGCTTTTTCTGCTTCTCATACCACCCCACCAGCGAGCGAGCTGGAGTTGCACAAGAAGCTGGGAGGGGACACTGCTGGAATAGCTGACCCCAACTGACCAAAGGGGTATTCCATACCATGTGATGTCATGCTTAGCAATACAAAGCTGGGAGAAGAAGCAGGAAGGCGGGGGATATTTGGAGTGACAGCATTTTGCCTTCCCAAGTAACCATTATGTGTGATGGAACCCTTCTTTCCTGGAGATGTCTGAACACCTGCCTGCCAATGGGGAGTAGTGAATTGATCCCTTATTTTGCTTTGCTTGCATGCATAGGCTTTGCTTTACCTATTAAACTATCTTTGTCTCAATCCACCAGCTTTCTCACTTTTACCTTTCTGATTCTCTCCCCCATCCCATGGGGGCAGGGAGTGAGCGAGTGGCTGTGTGGTGCTTAATTGCTGGCTAGGGTTAAACCATGATAGAAATACAACTTGAATGCCCTGTGGCTCATACTATTTTACAGTACTGACTAGACCTTCTTTTTTTTTCAATAGCTCTTGCTTTTTCCAGTTCTTTTGCGAATTTTAACTCATATTTGTTTAGTGATTTTTGTATTGAAGCAGTTCCAGACATGAAGTAGCTTTTGTGAGATGTATTTGATTACTACATGGGGTAATAGGAAATGAGAAGATGAATCATGTCAAAGAAAGATATGAAGGAACTAAAATCCAGCGCATTTTTCTATCCAAATAACAATATTTAAACAATCATTATTCTAACATAACTGTCTTGGATTGAATGCAACTATCTGTTTAAGATTTGTGTAGAAAGTTAGAAACTGAAATCTATTATTTTCATTTTCACTATGTATCCTTGCCTCTGTTTTGTTCTCTTCTCTTCCAGCAGATGAAATAGGAAAGCTTTTTCCTAAGAATCGTGTAGACTGTGCATATATTCCTACCTAACTTTTGCGCAGTGACTCAGTAGTATACACTAATCTTCTGTTCACATCAGACTCCTTCTATATTTTTAAAATTTACTTTGTGAAATGGGAGTTACCAAACTGCCTGGTAGTTTCTCATGAGTCACACAAAGAGGATACACCTTCTTAGTCACTTAGAAAGCTTATTATGAAAGCAAATGCTTTAAGTTAAGCATCAGTCACTTCCAAGTTCATTCAGGTGTGCTTTGTTTACTGTCTTATTTTAGTATTATTTATATAATAGGAGTCAAGATAACATACAGGATTATAAAAATACTGTTTACCTTCTTAAAACTAAATTCTGTTAGTTCAAAATTACTGCCTGCGCCCTCCATGCAAATCTCACCTATGCATCCCAGTTTAGAACAAGGTGAATAGCTCTTTCCGAGTTCACTGAATTCCCCTTACTTAAAAATTGATTTTTCTGTTCATAGTTTATTTTGGTTGTGTTGCACATACTAGCTTGTATGAGAGAGACCTGGCAAGTACAGAGTCACAACATGAAAACAGCAGTTTCATCAAAAGAGGGTTTTTCCTACAACAGCTAGCTCCTATTAAAACTCAGATAATCCATGTTGTGTAATCTGTAGGTTTGATCAGTTCATATTCTGTGTGTTTGATACAGTTTTGTGTATAATCAATTCCGTCCCTTGTATAGTTAATAGCAAATTGAAATCTCATACATCCTCAGTCAATTCAGGTGGATTTTTGCTTTAATTTGAATGACCCAATCTGAAAAGATTCCTATAATGACAAAATAAAATCAAAGAATTTAGGACAAGAGATGAAAGAGTTGAAAAATGGGTTTTTCTTTTATGTATCTGTATTCCCTTAAATTTCTTAAAAAGAAAGGGAAAAGTTTACCCCCAAGTGGATTTAACATTAACAGAAAATAATTTTTCAGGTGATGGCTAGAAATATGATTTACATTTTGTTTTATTATGATAGTCTTCTTGAAGAGCTTATGTGCCTGCCTAGTTGTTCCATTTCTGTAGCATCCTAAGTTACCTTAAGCACTTTGCAATAAATCTTCATTGAAGTCTAAACATTTTTTACCATTTTTGTTGCTTTAGACACCTTTTTTGAATGATGGATGATTTATAGCAGAATACTCCCCTGTTGTCAGGCAATGTTAGCACTTAGAATCAATGCCTGTAAAGTAAATTTCTGATTGCATTGTTAGTTAATAGACAAGCATGTTCAGTCTGGTCTAAAAACACCAGAAAAAGATAATTTTTGGAACATGTGTCTCCATGAGGTGGTAAAGAGATGGTTTTGTAATAATTTATGTACAGGTGCATTGGGTTTACATGGCAGGATTTTGGTAGCATGGAAGCTGCGAGGAGGGTCTCTATAGGAAGAGATTGGGACCTACCCCGTACTAGACACAGACGCTCCCAGTTGGCTCCAGCAGACCCACCTCAGCACACAGCTGAGCCCATCAGCCAAGCTAGTGATGCATCCGTGGAAATATACTTAAGAAATGGTAAAATACTATGTAACAATGAGAGAGTGGAGGGAGGAAGAAAAGTCCTATTGAGGCAAGGGAGTGAGAGAGCTGCTGGGTGAGGGTCTTGCAGCCAGCCAAGATTAACCCACCAGAGTGGGAAAAATAAAGCTTTTTTATCTAATTAGAGGATTGCCTGGCTAGAGAAACACTTAAAGCAGTGTGATGAAGTACTGTTCTGAACTGGGAACTTTACTCTGGCAACTCTCTTGGGAAAGTACAGAGAAGATATTATCACTTATCTCCTGGACCTGCTTTCTATTTAGCCTTTTTATTAAGCTATTTGCTTACAGTAAACATCTCTTACAGAGTTGTTATGAAATACTTTTTCTCTATAATGTTTCTAACATACGGAAGCATTGCCAGAAAAGTAACTGTTCTTCAGACTGGGCAAAAAAAGATGATTTTACTCTGTTATCCATGTTCTGCATCCTCTTACACATCAGCAACATTCTGCTGTGGCATGTTCAGCTAAGTCTTACTGTCCAGATCAAGATAAGAAATTAACTTTTCTTTTAAATCTTTGTCTTTGCATAAAATGAGAAATATCTGTGTAAATGATCTTAAACAGCTGGAACTTATGTCCATACCAAAGTTTCTATTCCCAGGATGTGAGCTATATTTTATATCAAACGCTTGGATTAGGTGAGACGATGCCCCTCCTCTCTCTTCTCATCAGGAAGTCCCTCTAATTTCTGCATTGTAGAGTCATGCTCATTCCGACTTTCCTTGTCTTTGGAACAATGAAACTCTTAAGTATGCTGTGCAAAGTTGAAGAGTTTAAAAAGGAGGAGAGAGCCTCAGAGCTGAGGGATTTAGATATTAGAACAGAATTGTTCAGTTGGAAGTGACCTGCAACAGTCATCTAGTCCAACTATATTCTCACAGGAGATGTGAATGTGAGTTGCCAAGATAGATTGAGGTATGTCACCTTTTACTGGATGGGTACTGAGTGAGCTGTAGAATGAAAAGAAGAGTCCTCCTCTGGTGTCATTTTGAGAAAAAGCTCTGGTTTTTTTTGAAGCAGCCATGTTCATGAGAGAGTCATGTCTGTGAAAAAAAAAGAGTTAAAATTCAGACATGGTCTTTTTTATTTCCCCTGAGATTTTCCTCTTGCCTGGTCCAGGCAGCTTCTTGTTTAGAATGCTGGATGTGTACATCTCATTTTGAGCCCTTGCTGTATATTGCCTAATTGCTTTTGTGGCTCTGTATGTCTGTCTGTATGTTTAGTTCTGCAGTTGTAGATATTGGGACAGCAGTTTAGTGGAAACACATACATCAAAACTGTGAGGTGTCCTGATACTCTGCGAAACAGTTGTTCTGGACATCAATTATCTATAATTTGAAGTTATAATCAGATTTTTTTTTTCCAAATTGTTTTTATCCAATCCTTCCAAAATTTGAATGTAGTCCTAGTAGACACAGTACATCACTGGATAGCATGGGATCTCAATCTTGCTGCTGGCATTTTATCATAGAATCACAGAATGGTTTGGGTTGGAAGGAACCTTAAAGAGCATCTAGTGCCAACCCCTCTGCACTGGGCAAGGACATGTTCCACTAGACCAGGTCACTCAAAGCCCCATCCAGCTGGGATACTTTCATCCACAACTTCTCTGGGCAGATGTTTGCTTCTGAGAAATGAGGTTTTAAAAAGTCGTAACTGGAAAGGAGAAATATTAAGGAATGCTCAAAAGTATTTTTTGGTTTTCCCCTTGGTTTTGTTCTCTTTTTTTTTCTGTTTCAAAAGATACCTTAATGAGTGATTCAATTCAAATTTTGAAAATGCATGGAAAATAAACACAAACAGTGCAAAGTATCATGGAAGCATGTGAAGAAAAATATTTCCCAGGTTGTCTAATTCATCCTTCTCTCTCCTTTGCTGTGTGGGAAGTAGCAGCTCTCAAAGTGTTCTTCAATATACACTGTTATATTCACAATGTTGCTGTGATACAGTGCTCTGTATAGACAATGTTGTCTTTTTGATGATTCAAAAGTTAATTATAAAGTAATGTTTTTAGAAAATGTGCATGGCAGCTGGAAGACTTGCATATGAGTCAGATGTATTCTTGCATTTGACGTAGTTTTTCCCTCTCACAGACAACAGAAGGCGCTATTAATTGTGTAACTGCTTATTTGCTTAACAGAAAAAAGTTAAAGTTTACCATAACTATGGCAAGTGTAGGAAATTGAACCAGCAGGATCATAATAATATGGTTGATAAATGTTGATGCAAGTTTTGATGCAAGCAATAAATGTTGATGCAAGTGAACTCAAGTTTACATAGTGTCCTGTGGAACTATCACCATAGTTACACCATGGCTCAGGATATTGTTTAGCTCAGCTATTTGATATTAAATCTTAAATTTATTAAATTCTGTGACATCAGTAGAAGTGTTGACTAGATGCCAGTAAGTAAGTCATTGCATCAAGAGCTGAGCAAAATGGGAAAAGTTTCATCTATCAGCCAAGTGAGTAGACTGAACATTTCATAAAGTAGGAGAATACACTGTATTAATCAGGCATTCAGTGCAATATTTGGAGGGTCTTTTTACCTTTCAAAAATTCGGGTTTTGAAAGGTAAAAAATAACTCATAGCAAATGTTGACTTGGAGGCTGTATCCATATACTGCTGCAAAACTGAAGGGAAGAGCGAAGGGTTTGCTCTCTAGTTTTATTTGCTATGATAAGGTGAGTCTGATTTCCCATATGGCACCTGAAAATAGTAAGTAATTGCAAATTTACTTCCATTCCACCATCAGTATCAATAGGAATTTTGAGAAAAGTAGATGGTAGAAAACATTAGTAGAGGAAAATTGCAATTAAAGCAAACTCTCTCTAACATTTCCTTGAAGCTGGGAAATGTTCTATTGAACTGTATTTTCAGAAAAAAAACCCCAAAACTTCTTCAGAGGACAGAGGAAAAAAATGCACATTTTGCTAGTATTTTTCTCCCAATGCTTCCTAGAGAGAAAATAAAAGATTTTTAAAATCCCACTCCACTGGGGTAAAATTGCCAGAGACAAAGGAATGTGGAGTGTAATTCCCTTGATGTCTTTTCTATGTTATCTCTTCTTGACTCTGTCCATTTCCCTGTAGAACTGTTCTAATCTTTTCTTAAATAGTGAATTATGTTTCCATGGAAATTGGTATAGAAGCTGTTACGCTGAGGATTTTTCGCAGACATACCTTTTCTAGAAGGTGTTAGTAGGTAAGTTTACTAGTTGAAGTTATTACTTACTAATACCATTCCTAACCTCCAGTAATTGTGTGTCACACATTTCTTCTTAACTGGAAGAGAAATAAATGTTTTGCAACCTTAGTCTCAGAGTATGAGCTACTAACAAAAAGAAGGAAGTAGTATGAGTGGAAAATGGATGCTAATCTTAAAATTTCTATGCCAAACCATTTAAGGAAGGACATGTGAGAATGTTACATTCCAGCTAGCATCAGCAGATACCTTACACTATTGTATTTGTTTGAATAAAAAAAGACTTGCTCAAGGTCACAGTAATGAAATTAGTGATAGAGCTGAGATTAGTCTAATCAGAAATTGATACCTTAGGGTAAAATGACAGGATAATATACGAGCCTGTTTCCAGAAGGCACTTAGGATCGATCAAAAGTATGTGGGTTTTTGTGACATTTCCTTAAATAAAAACTTGACTGTTGAATACATTTAAATGGACATTCTGTAAATTAAAGTTCTTTTTGTAAAAATAGTAGTTAGTGACTTTCCATTAGAAAGTCTGAGAGAGCAATAAATTAATAATTTCTGTTATTTTGTAGCAGTTGTACATCTGTATAAATAACTAGCTCCTTTTGTAGGACCCAATGTAGGACAGTAGACTGTAAATTTATCATTGTTGTAGAAGGTAAGCAGAACGACCTGTTTAGAGGTATTCTGTCTGAAAAATGTTGTTTTTCAGTCTGGACAGTAATGTTCTCCTCTTTTTTTTCTTTTTTTTTTTTTGTTTCCCTAAAGCTTAATACGTTGTCAGAATCTCTAAAATAATTTTAGGTTAATCTGTTGACAGCATACATATCAAAAGGAAATGCATCCCCATGACTTGTATGCCATCACTTTAACACTCTCTTTTGTGCACTTCAGCCTTCTGCTGCTTGTCTCTTTGCTTTCTTAAGTTTTTGTCAAGGTGTGCTATAGAGTGTTTACTGGTGTCTCAGTCAAGGAAGTACCGTGGCTGCTTGTCAGATATCTCTTAATTGATAATCTGTGCATATTTTGCCAGAGTTATTTTAGAATGGCTTCCAGAGAGTGCAGACAACTCATCTCTGTGCTTGAGATAAAGGGAGTGATGTGTGTATTGGGCAGTCAAGTCGTCATGTGGAAGGTTTTGTGTGCTCTGGTGAAATGCTGGCAGGTGGAATAGTAGCGGAAAAAAATCCCATGGCTACTTCTGCAAAGCAACATCACTGCTAGAGCATTGCTTCTTGGTTCGACAGTCTATGGTCAACAGCAAGTCAGGAATACAAAAGCAAATATGGAGAAAATTTCAGTCACCAAGTATAATCGTACTTTCTGAGGTGTTTGTGCAGTGGTCATCCTGGGATTCCTGTGACAAGATTGGAATGAGATTTCCTCTTGATATGTTAACAGATAGAAACAGACTCAGAATTTTTGAAAAATTATTTATTCTCCCTAAAACAATAATCCCAGTCAGGTCTCTGCTTAATTTTGTCTTAAAACAATATAAATTTTCCATTATAGACCATTTTCTTCTGCAGCGTGAGTAAAAATGAAGATAATCTTCTGTGTAGGTTCTCTTTTTAATGGAAAGTATACTGCAAAATAAATTTACTCTGTAATTAATAGGAACACTAAAAGTTAGCTATGCTGATGGAATGATTAGAAATAATGTCATAAAAGTTTAAGGGCAGGGAAACACTCGATGCATTGACACAGCTGTGACTCAAACCACACTTTTTATCTTTCCTTCTGCATCTGCTGCTGTAACAAATGCACTTGCCATGCAATCAACTCTTTTTTTTTCTTTTTAAACTTTGAATTTTAGCATTGGCTGTTTTAGCACCGGTGTTGAGGCTTCTAGGTCAGGCATATTGTGAAAGATTATGGAAACTTGTATTTCTACTCATGGACTTCAGGAACTTTTAAAAAACTGTCTTTTTTAAGACTCGTTAGTGGGAACTAAATATAAAAACACTCCTTCTCATTGCTTGTTCTGAGGATGCCACTTGCACAGCGGTAGCTTTTACCCAGTTAGGATTCCATATGTTCTCAGTTGTAGTGTTCTTAGTAGGAAAGGATTGAAGTGCACACAGAGGTATAAGAAGCGTTATTGGTTTTAAAGGCAGATGAACACCTGGTATTAGAAAGAGGAAGATGACTTCTGATTAAGATGACCAGAAGCAAGGAGTGGCATGATCAACTCAGTTGAAGAGAATTTAAGTAAGCAAAGATACTAATGCTAGAACAGAATTATTTTTGTTCCAAAATGGAGTGATTACTTCAGGTTGTCAATTTATAGTAAATAAATTAATGCATACATATGGATGCAGAGTTATTTGTGCATTAACAGTAAGATTCTTCTGGGTTAAAATGCATAACCCAGTAAGCTGTAAGGTAGCATGAAATAAAACAGGCTATTGTCTACGTCAAAAACTGGTTATTTCTGAAAGGCATATAAAGCAGCTGGTAGACAGGATCATTGTCCTTCTGGCAATAAGGAAACAGACATCTTATAGTTTAGGAGACTTTCTAATGCTAGCAAAAGTACAAATACTCATGAAATGTGAAGATAAGGATCTGTACTCACTTCTCACATCAGCATAGTCATGTATGCTAGAGTATAAGTTCTATTAAGAGTGGTCTTAATGCTCAAAGACATGTTGCTTTCCCTTATTCTCCATTTTAGGATGTCACAGCAAGCCACAGCTTCCTACATGTCAGAAGAAGGGACAATGAGAAGCTGTTGGCCACTCTGAGAAGACTGGAGAAGGAAAATAGTGCTGTTTTAACTTTATAGCCAAAGTTGGAATCATGCTCCCTGTATAGGCAGGCCAGAGCTGGAGCAGAGAAAATCAGTCACTAAAATTTAGTGGTGCTTGGTTAAGAGTAGCTTTAGACCTATATCACCCAAAGAAAGTTGCGTCTCTCTCCATGCATAGGAGAAAAACACTAGCGTATTTAACTGAGGGATGGTGCATCTTTAGGTGAAGGATAATGACCTTTCACAATCCCAGAAAATGAATGAAGCTTGTTCCAGATCTAGAAGTTTCAAGGCAAAGAAACCTGAATGGAAAATATGCAAGTTTCCAACTTACACTTGTGAGCATACACATCCAATTTAATCTAAAAAAGGAACTGGTCTGCTGTGTATGTGGAGTTACTGTTACAGTTTGCAAAGACTGTATGAATTAAGTCATGGAGACTCTTTTTTTTTTTTTCTAGAGCAATAGTAGTTCCAGAGAGGAGACTATCTAGAAAAACACAGGGAGGAAAAGAAAAGTTCAAAATAAAGTCCTTCAGGAATCTCATAAGTATTTTTATAAAATATTTCTGGACTAAGGAGTGGCATAACAGAGAAAATTCCAGGACAGGAGATGTCTCTGAGGTGTCATAAGAAGTTAGGCCTGCTAAAGTAACGATCAGGGAAAGGTCTTTGTAGACAGTGTTTCTTTTTTCTCTAAATGGTTTGTTCTAACTAGTTATTACTGGTTTTATTTTTCTTTTCTGAGAAGGAAAATCTATTTCATATTCTTCTAGTGGTAGACTCTCAAAGGCGAAAATTACTAAATTTCACTCATGAGTGTTGAGTGAACGATACCCTATGTAGCGGTGAGAGAAGTGCAAATCTGTATCCTCAAATAGGAAAACCAGAAAGCCTAAAACCTTTTGAGTTGTATTGAGGGAAAACAGGAAGATATTCAAGTTAAGGCTAGGCTGTACTTCAGAAAAAAAAAAAAGCAAATAAAAGAAAACAACAGCTAAAGACCGTTTCTTTATGACAAAAGGGTGTTTCTAGTTGACTATTGCAGGCAAAAGGGCTAAGTGAAGAGTTCCCTTGGTGTTTTGCAGAATATAAAAGTTCTGCTTGTAATTTGAGCAATGAAAGTAAGGAACACTCTGAACAATTAAGAGGATTAGAGATTTCTAGACGCTGCACTGGGAAACTTCTGATGAGAAAATAGAAAGAGTAGCCTGGGAGTAAACCCTGTTAGTGCTAGGAGGCAGTTGTGTTAAAAGATATGTTGAAATAAGTGTATTTTATCTCAAGAAGCCTGTGTATTGTCTTCTGAAAAGAGTTGCAGAAACACCTTCTCAAAGAAATTTTTTTGGAGTAAAATAAAGTGCATGTGGAAATCTTGTACTTTTGAAGCAGCAGTCTGAACTTGTTCCTGGTTCTGTATTCAGCTTTCTTCTCCCAAGGACCCTCTTCATCTTCCTCTGCACAAAGCAAAGCCAACCCTATGGCATTTGTAGGATTTGATGTGGGATAGTAAATTTATCATTCATGTAGAAAGTAAGCAGAACAAGCTGTTTAGAGAGATTTTGACTGACAGAAAACAGTTGTTATTCAGTCTGGACAGTAATGTTTTCCTGTTTTTCCTTTATTTCCCTTTTTTTTTTTTCTTTTTCCTAAAGCTCAATATGTGAGAATCTCTAAAACCTTTTTGATGGACTTTCTGTTGCATCATGGTGACGTTCGATAGAGAATCTCTCTTGCTGCGAATTTCTTGAACTTACCTTGTCATCCCATCTCAATTATGTTTTGGACGTAATATACACTATGGGATATACCTTGTTTCAGATACTCCCCAGAGCTTTACAAATGAAAGGAATCCATTAATTGGGTGCAAAATTGTCTAAAAGGAACTTCACAAGCATAATTTAATTTTTACAGAAATCATTCTATGGCTTTGAAGCCATTGTTTGAGAATATCTCATCCTAAACTTCCTTCAAGGGATTTCTTTGTTCAGCCACTCCAAAATTCACTATTTGTTATAGGAGTTACTTAAGGTTAAAGTTGGCATGAGCATTTGAAGGATTTAAAAGAATAGCATCCTGTAGATGAAATAGAGCAATAAAAAATTGCATGATTACTGAATCAATATTATACCATTTCCTGCATACTGAATTCCTTCATTTATGGTGAAAAATGCCTGTCTATTTACTTCTTATCTTCTGTAAATATCACGCCTATTTTTTTACCCCTCCTCTTTCCTCCTCCCTTTGTATCTCCTCCCCTGTGATAGAATTGATTGCATCAGTGGATATTATATAAATAAAAGTTTTCAGTGGAGTTTCCAGTTCACCCACCTTAGCCACCATGGGGCTAAGAATTGCCAGCTTTTTAATACTCTGGCTGGCTCTTTCCTGTGCAAATGAAATAAGAAAAGGTAAGCTCTAGAAATGAAATGGTGGCAGATTTCTTTCTGGAAAAGGGGTAGAGAATGAAAATACCACTGCAGAGGCAGAAGGAGGCAGTGCATTTAAAAAATGCGTTAGAGTTTTAAGGTACTTTAAAGTACCTTAAACTTTCAAATACTGAGGTTACATGACTCAACCAACACAGGTGGATGCGACTCTCTTTGGAGACATTAGTACCTATCTCTGCTGCATTAATATCTAGTTTGATGTGCTTGGAAAATATTTTCAGTGTTAGTTTTCTTTCTATATGTCGAGACTTTCCTAGATATGGCAACTACTTGGCAGAAAGCAACCGTAAGGGTTTGGGAGGTTCATTGATACAGCAATGAAGAAAGTGGATGATTCTCCCTTCCGTTACTTTGGAATAACATAAATACTTTCTTCAGAAGTTAATGTAGTAACATTGGACAACACTCATTTTGTCATTCAGGGCATTAATAATCCTTCTATAAAAGCTCTAATTTACTGTATTTGTTATCAACTTTGTTTGAAGTGTTGAAATGGAGCTCTCATACCAAAAATTATTTTTGGAGGAATAGGTGATTAATTTAATTATATTACCTGTGGAGTAATCAGGTTTGGGGTATTGGTCTTGGTCTGCTGTGTCTTGAATTCAGCAGTAGGAAGAAGGAATTATCTTGCATTTTATATACCAGCTGTGAGCTCTGGGAGAATCTCTGTGTAGCCTTCCTTCTGTGAAGAGAAGCATACTATCTTGGCTGGATGTATCTGGTATGGCTGATACCATCAAAGTACAGTAGCTTAGAGGTGCGCTTGGTAGTTTCGCTTTCTCAAATTAAGCACTGCAAGAAAATCTTGTGAAGATCTGTGGCGTGTGTGCTCTTGGTACCTTGACAAACTTCCCAGTGTGCTTGCTTTTGTGTTCACCCCTAATCTACAGTATCTTGACATTTAACAGACACTGTGTTAATTTGTAGATGGCTGAAAAGGGAACAAATATTATAAACTTCCTCTTTTGCGATTGCAATTTTTTTCTCCTGCCATGGTTATTTTCTGAACTATCTTCTGAAGAATTTCTATTCTGTAGGAACAGAAATTACTACTTCTGTTAAGAAAAGAAGGCATTATTTAAAAACTCCTATTGTGCAGTAGTCCTTTCATAACATTTAACCTGTTTGCCTTCCAGAGTAGGAGTGGTACTTCCTTAGTTTCCTAACTCTGCTTCCTTTCTAGTGCATGTTGTATCAGGGAGGCAAAGAGCTCTTAGAAATATTTAATATTGCTGAAAATAATACTGTGATTCAGAATAAATTCATGTTTTTGTCAAAGTAGCTTCATCGCGTTGAGGCACTGGCTTGTTAGTTGTCAGAGGGTTAAGTTTTCCCACCTCATGCAGACAATTTCCTTCACCTCAAGTGAGGATTATAAGATATACTCAGGTCTCAGCAATGTTTATTAATGTCTTATTTTCCATTAGAGATTCAAATTTCTTCTGTTTAATAGGCAGATACTTGATCAGACTTGAGATCTGTGAAATCACTGTACCTGTAATTGCAAATGGTTTCTACCGTATAACACAACACTTACCTTTTCTTGATGCTGGCTAGTTCACTTCACTTTTTTTCATGCCTATTTCTTTTTCATCACTTAACAGGAAGAACAAGAAACCATGGCCACTATGTCTGCAGCACTTGGGGAAAAAACCATTTCAAAACTTTTGATGGAGACATCTATCAATTCCCTGGCATTTGCGAGTATAATTTTGCTTCTGACTGCCGAGAGTCATACAAGGAGTTCTCTGTTCACATTCAGCGTGCTCTGAACAGCAATGACCACCCTGAGATCCAGTATATCCTCATAACAATCAAGGACTTCACAGTGCTCCTCAGACCAAAAGTGGCTGTGGTGGATGGGCGGGTGTAAGTTCCTTTAGTATAATAGTATTTCAGAGAAATGTGCTGGGAAGATAAAAGCAGGATTGATTCTTTACACAGCTGTCTGTATACTGTTAAGGTAACTGCTACAAGCATTTCCCTAAGCAAAAAAAGACCCTTTGAAATCCAGCATAAAAATTGCTTTGGGAGGGGGCTTTAGTATTAAGCATCATTTCTACACTAGCTTAAGGGATGATTTAAATGCAAGTCAGGAAGAAGTTTGAGTGAAATGTTCTTTTTCTGTTTGTGCAGGAAACAATGCAGCTCATGAGCCAGATCTTTCACTGACATAAAATGATGTAGTTCCATTTGTAGTTTCATTTTGGCATCAGCTTGAGTTTGCCTTAGCCAATGGTGTAGTAAATCCTCAAAAATGAAGATGTGTTTCTCTAGGGTCTTTTTCTCTCATTTTGTAGCAGAAGATAAGTGGGTTTTTTTTTCTGATCTATGTAATTAATTCTTTAAGGTCCTACAGCCATTCTTCAAGGGCTTATAACAGATATAATGCAGGTCAGAATTTACACTTACTTGTATGTGGCAATATATATTTTTTTTCACAGTGAGCTGTGGTATTTTTCTCCTCCTGCAGCATGGTCACACAAGGAACTAGTCTGACACCATTACTGGTGCCAAGTAGTGTCTTAATCTAGCCTTTCCTCTCATCAGCCTATGCTTTCAGTGTGTTTCAGTGAAAAAGTGAAGCAACTCATAGGTTAAGACATAGTTCTGCAGGTGGAAGAAACTGACCATTAGTGTATCTTAGCATAATTAAAAAAAAAAAAAATCCTTTGTATTGTCATTATAGGACTGTATTTTTTCCAGAACTCAGCTTTTGCTCTGAAGTTTGGAAGCCAGTGCAATGGAAATACGTTCAAAGATGTGAAACAGCATTCAGTTTTCTGAGGATCATAGCAGAATGCATAACAAAATGACATGACGTTATTAAAAATGTCTTCTTGCCCCTAATTGAAAAAGCTCTTTGTTGTATACGCAGGTCTTAAACTGAAATGAATGAAAAACAAGTTTAGAAATCCTTTAAAAATTGTTTTTCTTAAACCAAGCCTCTTTTTGTCTTAGATAGTGTTCATAAAACAATAAATCCCTTCTGAATAGAAGGCTTGTAGAACAGGTTTTTGCTGCATGGAGGATTTAGTTTTTTGTAGAACTTAATTTCCCATATTGTTCTTTAAATGGCATATGATCCATTGTCATGTAAAATAGCATTTCACACTACTGAAGTGAAAATTGTAAAGTAGAAAAATGTACGAATATGCATTTTGATATCTGATCCACTGATAGATTGAATGTCCTAGTATTAGGAAGAAAGATAAATATTCCATGCAGTGATAGCTGAAAGGTGAAAAGCTGCAGAGTGTTTTATAATCCTTCTCCAAAAACATGATCTCTTAAGGCCTCATTGTCCAGCAGATGAACAAAGCAGCCAAATGTAGAAATAATGGCTTCTGAGTTCCTGCCTAGTATTTAGTTGTGTAAGTCATTTGGCCACATTAAAAATAACCTGATGTAAATATTTTGGAAAATCCCAGTGACAGGAAATTAGGAGATGAAATTCTCCCAGTTCAGAGGGGATGTGCATAGACATACATGAATTCTAATAGGTGACAATTTATAGAAAGTGAACTGGTTATTTTGACTGGATTTCAATTTACACTACTTCTGTTAGAACAGACTCTAATTCTTTAGATTTTATAGGATGAAGTTGCTTGCCACAATCCCTTTATTGCTGAATGAAATCCAGCAATGTGACTTGTTACATAGTGCACTGTAAGAAAGATGTACAAGAACAGGAGAGAGATTTGGTGAACTGATTATGTATCAAATAAAAACTTCTACACTGAGACTTCTGTGAAATACTTTCTGTTACATTAAAGTGCCTTACTGTAACCATTAACAAGCTTGGTCCTGTCAAACGAAAATTAATGAACTAACTACTGAAACAAACTCCTGAATTCCCTTTAACATGCTCCTTTCCTTTCAAACTTTTGCTGGCAGTGCCTGTAACTGCCTGTGCTTTTTGAAATCTGTCTTGAGGAGGAGGGTCCTTGCAAAGGAACATTCATTCTCTCTGAAATGGTTCTCAGACCTTTTGGTAAAGAAAAGCTTCCATTTATGTTGTTACTTCTTTCATTGGAGTAATTTTTTAGTGAGTGTTTGAATATCCTCTGTTAATACCATAATAGTGATGGCTTTTCCTTTGATTAAGTTGAAGACATCTGATATTTTGGCTTTTTTTTTCTTAAAGAACACATACCCTTGGGGAAGGTTTGTGTCTGAAATTGCTTTACCTTTTAAAGGCAATGAGTTACCACCTCAAGTGTCAGAGAGAGATAATTTTATTCCTCATTAAAACAAGGCTTCCTGCACATCTAGAGACTGGTTTCTCTGTTCATTAGAGTATTTGGCTTATTGCAGACATTCATGTCACCCCTCTGTACTAACGCAAAGTCTCTGATTTTCTTCCTAGTGTGAAGACACCTTACTACAGCTCTGGTGTGCTCATTGAGAGCAATGACATTTACACCAAGGTTTATGCCAAATTAGGCCTGATTCTGATATGGAATCAGAAAGATGCACTGATGGTATGTATGATCCAAGTCTTTTTTATTGGTATTTCCTGAGTTTAACAGATTACTGTATAGTGAACAGAAGTAGAATCTCACAAACTGAACAGAGTTAGAGCGTTAGGCTGACTCATCGAACTGACACTCATAGTACCTTATTTTAAAACATAAATTTCCTTTCTCTGCAATGTGATAGAAGGAGTAGTATGGCAAGAAGATGATCTTACTGGTCTCAAGAAAGTGAGAGGAGCTTTCTGAGAAATAGCTAATGGTTTTGCTATGGCACCCCCACAATCCTAACTGCTTTTTCCTTCATTTGTCTTTTAAAGGACTGTCAGCAAAACTTAAATCCTATCCCAGTAGGGGAAAAAAAGAGAGAAAAAAAGTCCTGTGATTTCAAGAATGCTTTCCCTTTCATCTTTATCACCATAGTTGTTAACTGCCATTGTTGAAATACAGGAGCTTCACCCACTTCTTTCTGTTTTCTGCGTTACTTTTTGGATCTAGCTGTGTGTTTATTAACTATGTTACAAATTAATTTGCAGTAGCTACTTCTCTAAGAGTTTTGGGTTCACCATCATTTCTGTCATTTAGCAACTTCCCTTTTAAGTAAATGTATTTACTTTGGAATGTCTTCATGCTCCAGATAATTATTTTTCTGGTTTTTTTTTTGTTTTTCTTTTCATTACCTAGGTGGAGCTGGACAGCAAATTTAATAACCATACATGTGGTCTCTGTGGGGATTACAATGGAGTTCAAATCTACAATGAGTTTATTAAGGGAGGTGAGTCATCCTACCATAGTGACAGTTATCACAGAAGATAGGCTCATAGAATCATAGAATGGTTAGGGTTGGAAGGGGCCTTCAAAGGTCATCTAGTCCAACCCCCTGCAAGGAGCAGGGACATGCCCAACTAGATCAGGTTGCTCAGAGCCTCATCCAACCTGGTCTTGAATGTTTCCAGGGATGGGGCATCAGCCACCTCTCTGGGCAACCCGTTCCAGTGCTCTACAACCCTCAGTGTAAAAAACTTTTTCCTAATATCTAATCTAAATCTACCTCCCTCTATTTTAAAACCATTACCCCTCATCCTATCACAACAGGCCCTACTGAACAGCCTCTCCCCATCTTTCTTGTAGGCCCCCGTGAGGTACTGGAAGACCGCTATCGGGTCTCCCCAGAGCCTCCCCTTCTCCAGGCTGAACAGCCCCAACTCTCTCAGCCTGTCCTCATAGGAAAGGTGCTCCAGCCCTCTTATCATCTTCATGGCCCTCCTCTGGACCCTCTCCAACTGGTCCATGTCCTTCTTCTGTTGGGGGCTCCAGAACTGGACACAATACTCCAGGTGGGGTCTCACCAGGGCAGAGTAGAGGGGGAGAATCACCTCCCTTGAACTGCTGGCCACGCTCCTCTTGATGCAGCCCAGGATGCAGGTGGCCCAGGATGCAAGCACACATTGCTGACTCATGCTGAGGTTCTCATCCAGCAACACTCCCAAGCGTTGGCTCATAAGCATTGTGCATGGGAACATCACAGGAGAGCAAATTTCACCTGAGAGATTTCTGTCATTGCCTCAAAATAATCCTTATGAATTCCTGGTCTAAGCTTATTGTATTCCAGACTAATCATCTTGTTCTTTTCTTTACTGGCCTTTTATTCTTGTTACCACTTTAAATTATTAAGCACACTTACACAGACATAATTCAGAGCAGAGACCTATGTCTGACAGGCGTATTTGATACCATAGTGACCATTTTCCTTGATCAGTAGATCCTAGGAATCAGATGATCCTTGTTGTCAATTTTGGGGGCTCAACAAGTCCTCTTTGTAATTTTTTTTCTCATAGATACAAGCTACAACTCAATTACATATGGGAATTTACAGAAGATCGGGAAACCTAATGTCAGATGTGAAGATCCTGATGAAACTCAGGCTCTTCCAAGCTGTAATAGGCATGTGAGTATTCCCAGTGGTGAACTTCGCTTGCATGGGCACGGACACATCCTTGTGCTATGAGGAGTTAGTGTATGAGGAGCTGGGAAGACTTTGTCCCTTCCAGAGCAAATGGTTTCTTTTTCTTTTCTTGAATAACTATTGCTGTTCATAAAACCACAGTTTTTATGACAAGACAGAAAGTGTGTAGAAGCTCAGGTGCTTATAAATCTCTTAAATATTATTATTCTTCCTCCTTAGCGTGATGAGTGTGAGAGGTTGCTGACTTCCTCTGCATTTGCTGATTGTTGGTTACGTCTTAATTTGGAAACGTACATCCAAGCCTGCATGCAGGACAAGTGTGCATGTAATGGAAGTGAAGACTCCTTCTGCCTCTGCAGCACCATCTCTGAGTATTCTCGCCAGTGTTCCCATGCGGGTGGCCGGCCGGGTGAATGGAGGACACAGTACTTTTGCCGTAAGCAGCTATATAAATTTTACAAATAAATAAATAATTTGTGGGTGTAGCACATCAATGAAACATTTCAATTCGTTCCTTCTTTATGAAACTATAGACATAACTTTCATACCAGTAGTGCAATAAACTACATACTATGTCTTCTTCTGTTACCTTTGTTACTAAGAAATCTGTTTCAGTTAGTAGAAATTCTATTCCTGTTAAAAAACTGTGAGGTCTGATGTTGCAGATGACTGGGATAATTTGCATTATTCAAAATGAAAAGAAAAAAAAATACCAAAAGCAAGGAAAGCAGTTCAGAAACAGACAAATATGCTTTACCAGATGAAGACTGGCTTGGGACGCCACTAACTTGAGGGGAGTAGGGGATATGATCTGTAGTTTCTGAGGAATTATGGACTTTACACTCAAATAACTGGTGGTATCTTTCTCATTCTTTCAGCCAGGACCTGTCCTGATACCATGATCTATAGAGAAAGCGGCTCACCCTGCATGGATACGTGCTCACACTTGGAGGTCAGCAGCCTTTGTGAGGAACACTACATGGATGGTTGTTTCTGCCCTGAAGGCAAGTGTTATTCTAGCTATCGCATATCGAACAGAATCAAGATCCCTGGCAAAGGAGGTCATAACTGAAATTCAAAATGTAGTCAAATTTATCTTAAAAATTATTACTGCTGCTCATTATTTTCCCTCCTTTTTTAAAAAGGAGGTCATAATTGATTTTATAGTTAAAACATATTAACACAATGACAGGTAATAAATCTGCTTTTTACTTCTCAACAAATGGACTTTGTTAATATATAGAAAATCATGCTTTTTATGTTGAATAATTCTGAAACAATGGACATTGTTTGCCCAGAGAGTGATAATGAGGGTCAATGAGTGAAATTCTCAGACTTAGTGTCAACCTTGGGAAAGAAGATTACAATAATAGTCTACAGAGTATGCCAGAAGGACTGAAAATATAAACATCTAAAATTCTGAGATTGTTTTTGTGTACTTATATTAAGCTTTTCATCTATGTATAGTTATATAAATGAATATACTTAGATTTTCAAAGCTGGATAAAAGTGTTTTCCATGTGTCTTATATTACAAGAAGTAGAAACAGTATTCTTCACTGTTTTGATAGTGTCAGCCTCTGCTTTCTGTGTCAAGTTGAGACCATGCCTCTTCTGAGAGTTGCTCCTTTGTGGAAATGATTTATTTCAGAAAGAGCTGGAATAGTTTACTGTTGTGCTTTACAGGAACTGTGTATGATGATATCACTGAAAAAGGCTGCATACCTGTTAGCCAGTGCCACTGCAAACTCCATGGAAAGGAGTTTTCACCTGGAGAAAGTATTACCAATGAATGTGAAGAATGGTAAGGATCATGGCTGTTTATATATCTTTCTTTGAATGATTGTAAGTGAGTCTCCATTTTTCAGTCTTCCAATGGGCATAGGAAACTTCCTGAAAACATTCTGAACTTAACGTTTATGTTTCATGTTTATACAGCAAATTTTCTGAAAAGTTTTATTGTATCTATGGCATATGGCAGAGGAGAAATCTTAAGGAAGTGGTCAAAGATACAGTTTTAAAACACCTGGGTGTATCTTGCTGTTTGCTAGGTATACAGATACTTTTATTGCTCTCAGCTCCTGTGATATCTACAGGCATTTTTTTTTATTATTATTTTTTTGTTTGTTCGTAGCACCTGTGAATCAGGCAGATGGATGTGCAAAGATTTACCCTGTCCAGGCACGTGTTTAGTGGAAGGAGGTTCCCATATTACCACCTTTGATGGGAAGAAATACACCTTCCATGGAGACTGCTACTATGTGTTGGCCAAGGTATTGTGTACTGTAGGGATTTTCTCTTGTCAAGAAAATACCAGTGTCCATGCACTGATATGTAACAACTGTGAATTGTTGTTTCATTCCATTTTTATGGGATCAGGGAAGCAGAAATACTAAAAACTACTGGAAAATTTAAGATGGGCGGTGATAGCCCTAGGGGGCAGTTGGGCACTTACCACAATAAGCCAGTGCTGAAATGATGGTCTTACTAGCTAAGTTCTATAGTAACTGTTATTGTAACTTATTACTTTAGTCTTTGTTTTGGAAATCATCTTGCAAGATTTTTGATTGGACTAATGGATATTTATTTCCATGTGATTGTAGGGTACTGTAAATGACAGTCATGCTCTCCTGGCAGAGCTGGCTCCCTGTGGCTCCACAGACAGGCAGACCTGTTTGAAGACTGTTGTGCTGTTAGTAGATCACAAAAAAAATGTAAGTGTTTTGTGGATTCTGCTAGATATGTTGAAAATTAGCATGTTTCCCTTACTGTGGAGCAGTAACTAATTCTTCTGAAGTTGCTATTGTGGACAGAGAAGACACCTCAGACAGGCTGAAAAATTGTGCCTTGAGCACTCAAAATAGGCCTAAACTGAACAAAAGATGAGATTCACATAAGCTGATGTTTTCCCCTCTTGCCTTCTCTGCTCTCTGTTTTATGATTATTCTTACTGTATTCCAGGCTGGTTGGAATTAAGAGTACCATTCTTCCTCCCCTCACAGCATTTTACTTTATTCAGATATAATTTTATAGATCTAATTGAGTCTTTTTCAGAAGAGATCCCATCTTTGAATGTTGATACAATCCAACCTTCTTAAATATTTATATTTTCATTCGCTTTAGTATTCCATTTGGTTATGGGAATATCTAGACTATATTTATATATAATTTTACATAGTTGTGCACATCATTTTCCTCGTGTGTTTCTGGTCTTCCATGTTCTTGCCAGCATAACTGGAACAAAACAAAACCAAATCTGAAACCCATCATTTTATGTTTCTCTATGGACAGACTAGAATTTTATGAGGAAGTTTAACAAACGGCTTTCTTACCATGCCATAATCATACTAAACCATTACATTGAAGTTGTGGCATATGCTTTCATAGGGAATAGGAAATCGCTACAGATACTGAAGGCCAAATATTCTCTTACTTGCTGAAACCGAAGTGCCCAATGTAAATGAGCTTTTCATTTCATTACTGCTACAAATTGTTGTAGACAGGTGTAAGTGAAACACTGAATAGCAAAACCAAACCTTACTTTTATGCTATAGGTCTGCTACCACATTAAATTTTCAGACAGATTCTTCCTTTCGAAGATTTTAAGTTCTAGTCACAGTCTAAATGTGCAAAATGTATCCCCGCTTGATTTTCTTTTTATTAATTCCTTTTCCTCTCTGTACATGGAACGTCACTGAGTCTTTTTGCTGTTATACAGGTGGTGGTTTTCAGATCAGATGGCAGTGTGTTACTGAATGAGATGGCAATGAACGTGCCTCATGTGTCAGGTAAAGGACATAGCCTTCTGTGCCATGTGCAACACACCTGACTTGCCGTAGCAGGGCTGTATTTCTTCAGATGCAAAAGTGGAAGAGAGACGTATGAAATTTGTTCAGATTTTGGAAAAACTTGGGAACAAATGTGATTTAATAGTCCTCACTGAGAATTTCATGGACAAACTGATTGTGTATACAGTGGATGATTGAAAAAATTGTTCCTTCACTTTTTTCATACATCTTGAATATACTTCAGCATGTGGCTTGGGAAAGAGGAATTGTCATGGCTTAATTTAAAGCAAATAACTTAACCTGCCTATAGAGAGGGGTATTTAGCACTTTCCAAACCTGGCTACGTGGTTTGGGCATGTTCTGGCTCTCAGTCATGGTGAAGCTAAGGCCTCTATACTCCATCCCACTTCCTCCCCATGCTTTTTTTTTTTTTTTTCTCTCCTGTGGGAAGAAAGCCTGGCAGAAGGTAACTGCTGTATTTTCTGGTCAGGAAAGGCAGGAAAGAAGGGCAGGAAACCAGGGCAGGAAAGAAGGATGCACTTTGTAGCACCTTCTCATCTTCTCAGCTCACTTGAGACATCAGCATCTTTTTATATAATCACTGGATTTAGACAGACACTTTCAGAGGCTGACTCAGATCACCTAATTTACAAGCCTAACTTCCAGTGGAAGGTCACGATCAGACAGCAGCTGTGAGCTCTGAGAGTAACTTTTGAAATAAATGTAGAACTTCTCTTTATCACTCCCTTTTAAATATGTTCAGTACACTGTTTAGCTATGTGTCAGTACACTGCCACAGCACGTGTTGCTTCTTGTTTAGCAGCTTATCTGTAGATGGCAAGTTACTTGCAAGAAAGTAATTATTTATCTGAAACAACAAGTATTCATGGGATGATACATTCATGAATGCTTGTGCAAAAGCAATTACACTGTGTATCTGAAAGTTTAGAGAAATTAAAGTGCTCTAGACTATCAAATAAGTAGAATAAATAGATAAATAGGGCATACAATAATAGATTTGCTCTAAGAAGTTGGTTAGCCAGTAGATGTTGGTTTTTTTGGACTGTAGCAAAGCTTTTGACACTGTCTCTCACGGTATCCTTCTGGACAAAATGCCTAGCATTCAGCTAGACAAGTCCATAATATGGTGAGCAATTAGCTGATGGGTTGGGGTCAAAGAGTTAGAGTAAATGGGGTTGCATCAGGCTAGCGGCCAGTCACCAGGCTGTGCATGGTGGATGTCAGTGGATGTCCCCAGGGCTCAATTTTAGGACCAGTGTTCTTGAATGGTTTTATAAATGGTCTGGATGCAGGAGGTGAATGTACGTTAAGTTTTATGATGATACTGAATTAGGTGGAGCTGTGGAGTCCCTCAAGGGTAGAGACATGTGGATAGACTAGAGAGCTGGGCAGTCACCAACCGTATGAAATTTAACAAGAGCAAGCGCTGAATTTTGCACCTGGGACAGGATAATCCTGGTTATACAAACTGGGGGATGAGAGGCTGGAGAGCAGCCCCACGGAAACAGATTTGTGTGTCTGAGTTGACAGCAAGACGAATATGAGTCAACAGTGTGCCCTGGCAGCCAAAAGGGCCAACCGTGATCTGGAGTGCATCAAGCACAGCATAGCCAGCTGGTTGAGGGAGCTAATTGTTCCACTCTACCCCGCACTGGCATGGCCCCACCTCGAGTACTGTGTGCAGTTTTGGGCACCTGAATTTAAGAAGGACATCAAACTATTAGAGTGTATCCAGAGCAGGGTGACCAAGATCATGAAAGGTCTTGAGGGCAAGACATTTGAGAAGCAGCTGAGGTAACTTATTTGTTCAGTTTAGAGAAGAGGAGGCTGAGGGGTAACCTCATCACAGTCTACAACTTTTTCAAGAGAAGCAGCAGAGAGGGAGGTGCTGATCTTCTCTCTCTGGTGACCAGTGGTAGAACATGAAGAAATGGAATGAAGCTGTGTCAGGGGAAGTTCAGATTGGACATTAGGAAAAAGTTCTTCACTGAAGGGGTGATAGGTCACTGGAACTGGGTGCCAAGGGAAGTGGTCACAGCACCAACCCTGTCAGAGTTTAGGGAGCATCTGGATGACGCTCTTAGTTATACGGTTTAGTTTTAGGTAGTTCCACGAGAAGCAAGGATTTGAACTTGATGATCCTTACAGGTCCCATCCAACTCAATATATTCTATGATTCTGTGATTCTAATTAGGAAGCCCAGTTCCTCCACTATGCTGATTTTGCATGTCAGTTCTGCTGAGTTTTCTATAATTGCTTGATTAACTTATGTATAAGCATCTAACATTTTATTAGCAGTAGTATTTAGCTATCTATTGGCTTGTAGAGACATGCCAATTGCTTATTATATGCAACAGTGCTGGGATAATACTTTCTCAGAAAATCCTTTGCTCTTCAGATTGCTCAGCATTAATGAGTTAGCACTAAAGCTGTATTGCAGAAAATCTGAGTTTGATTCTCATCCCAGGGACAAGTAATTATAGGTAATCAACTTGTTAAGTTAGTGGGGACCAGCATTATGTCTAGTTGGTCAATGATTTTTAGAGGAAAAAAATGATTAATTTGATCCTGATCTCAGAGTTTTCATGGCAGGTGATATCTTAGAATCTAAGAAGTGTTTCTTTCAGCAGCCTACTGCTGTTTACTGCACAGTTTCTGTTTTTCAGCCAGCTTCTCAGTATTCAAGCCATCTTCCTACTACTTTGTTGTACAAACTTCTTTTGGACTTCAGCTGCAGATCCAGTTGTTTCCAGTTATGCAACTCTTTGCAACTGTGGATCAATCAGTTAAAGGAAAACTTCAGGGTAAGTGTCTATTCAAATGGGAAGCAAAGCCATGCTGTTCCACAGCTGAAGAGTCATGTATTCTTTACATGGGTGATAATTCATGCTACTTACTGACTCAAGATGAAGAAACTCTTGAAACCAAGCACAAACCAAAACATTGGAAGAGAATTGACTCAAGCAAACTAGAAATGTTTTTTATTACTTCATCTTGAATGACCTATCACTCCAGTGCCAGTACATGAATGCTTCTTAGAATATTCCTTACTTTTATATTTAGCTTAATTTTTAACTGTCCACAAAACCAAGGTTTTGGTGCATTTTGTGGCTTTAATAACATCAGAAAGCGTAAAAATTATAGGTTGTGACAGTGATCTCCTGAGGCAGAGGCTCCTGAATCTTCAGTACTTTCAGTATGCATTAATATTGAAGTGGAATAATCAGCTATATGAACTGTTTCTAATGTTTATAATCAGTTGTCCCTTTCCCCTTGACCCTTTAGAATGAGAATGAGTAATAATTAGGTAGAATTTTTACCTTCTTTTTAAATAGGTCTTTGTGGAAACTTTAATGGAAAGGAAGGTGATGACTTTAAAACAACCAGTGGGCTGGTAGAAGCTACAGGATCTGCCTTTGCTAACACATGGAAAGCTCAATCCACCTGTACAGACCAGACAGAAAAGCTGGAAGATCCCTGCAGTCTCAGCATTGAAAGAGGTAAGCACACTAAGTGGTCAGATGGTCAGCTTCTGCCAGAATGAGCAGCATTTGCAGTGAATTACTGCAAAAGACGTGTAAGAGCTGTAGTGTGGCATTGCAGTTTTTTTAGAGGACTATCAAATTAATAATTAATTTCTGAAAGTACATATACATACAACCACTGATTTCCAGTCAAACTGAAGTGAAAGTTTAGGGGGTAATTGTAGAGGAATCTTGAGCTGCAAGATAGGGAAGCAAGGTCATTAATTTATATTATCTGCAAAGGCAACTTGTATTTTCTAGTATTATTTATCCTTATGTTTAACTTAGCTTTATGGTCCCCAGATGGAAAGGGCTGTCACAATTCCATGTAGACAATTTGCAACAGTAAGATATGATTTTGGATTTTATGATTGTATGTCTACTGCTAGATAACTGAATCGGAGAATAGAAATGTATGTACAGTGATTGCATGTAGTTTCTCCACTCCCCAAAGTACACACAGTTCTCTCTTTTGTATGGTTGCGTTGCATTTATGTGACAACAAAACTAGACACAGCACAAGGAAGATAAGTTAATGTAATGAATATAGTTATATAATTCAATTTTTCTCCCTTTTGCAGCGAATTATGCTGAGCATTGGTGTTCTTTGTTGAAAAACTCAGAGGGTCCTTTTGCAAGATGTCACTTAGTCATTGATCCTTCAGAATACTATAAGGTATTGTAATCTTGCACTCTTTTTAGTACTGCTTTATTTCAGATGGATGACTGTAGACATTTATTGTTATTCAAACATTTGAAACATTACTGAGTGGCTTGACCGTAAGAGCTGGTGAAGTTTTTACAGTGATTAACTGAGGCAGCATAACATGCATCCAAAATATCTCTTATGATGAGATTCTTATGGAGTGCAGCTGAAGAAAAAGTTAAGTTTGTTCTTCTGGTTTCTTATGTTTTGTATTTAATGTACATTTTTATTGGATTGGATATTTGAACTGGAAAGAAGATTCAAGAGTGCAGGTGTGCACAGAAAGTTTAAGCCTACCCTTACACATTAGTTGCTATTAAGTCAGGGGAAAAAAAAAAAGTAAAATTTATTATGTTTCCTGCGTTGGTTGGAATGTAATACCAAATCATTGCCGTGGTGTCTTTTTCCTCTGTGTTCATCACTGTTGCGTGGTAAGCGAGGCTTACCTGAGCATAAAAGAAGAAATTCCTAAGTCTGCTCATACCTGAAACTCAGTCTGAGCTCAAATTTTGTGGAGATCTTCATAGGTCTGGTTAATATTTTGCCGTTATGATTTTTAATTTTTATGAGTCTCTGCATTTCTAAGTTGTAACTGAGAAAGAATGATGTCAAAGGTGTTGTTATGAGGCTGGTTAAAGGTTCAAGGCTTAGCTTATGTTAGGATAAGCATCCAAGCATTTTCATTGTGTATGAAATGAAGCAGCACTGTCAGTCTCTGGTCTTAGTCTATTCCTTCCATTGTTCTCCGATCATAGTAATTAATAAAAACTATTTCAGAAAAAGGACAAAGGATATTTCATAATAACTCAGTTGCAATTGCCTGTTGGTTTCCTGTAGGCTTAGTAACCCTTGCATTCTTTTTTTTAGAAATGTAAATATGATGCCTGTCTCTGTGAAGAAAGTGAGAAATGCTTGTGCGCTGCCCTGTCCTCTTACTCAAGAGCCTGTGCTTTCAAAGGAATCATACTGGGAGGCTGGAGACAAAGTGTCTGCAGTAAGTAGTGGAATGTTAATCCCCGTGGAATTAATTAGCCATGAGAAATAAGCGGGTTCTTTCTGAATTTGGTTGTCAATGATCTCAATGTAAAAGAGACAATGCTTATAATGTTTAGTAATTCATGTTGTATTCTTTAGCTGTCATTTGTTCATGACATATTTAACACTAGAAAACAATATTTTTCACTGTTACCTTCTTTTCACCATTTAAATAATAATGCTGTTTATATCTTTGACTAATGGAATCCCAGCCATTATAGCTTTTGCATTCTTTTTGCTTATCAAAGCCTTTGTTTGTCATTGTGCTTGCTTTTCATCCACAGTACAGTATCTTTGAGATTAGGAGTTTTATTGTGCTCTCTCTCTGATTATTTGTGAAACAAATATAAGTATGAAAGCAGAAAGTATTAGTAACAGCTAAAAAGAAATCTTCAACTGGTAACCAATGTTAGGATAGCATTACTTGTGACTTATGATATTTTTGTACTTTAATAAAATCTAAGGGGGTATTTTTACCATTACATTCTATACAGCCAAAGAAACCAAAACAGAAATGTCAAGGTTAAATTGTTCATCCTACATCCCTTATTTATAATTTTATTTTCACTCCAGCCAGTGAAGTGTCTACTTGCCCAGGAAATCAAATCTTCCTTTACAATCTCACAATGTGCCAGCAAACCTGTCGTTCCCTTGCTGATAGTGAAAATCATTGCTTGCAAGACTTTGCTCCTCTGGATGGCTGTGGCTGCCCACATAATACATACTTGGATAACCAAGATACCTGTGTGCCCATCTCCAAGTGCCCATGTTATTACAAGGGAGCATACCTGGAACCAGGGGACTATGTCACAAAAGATGGAGAACGTTGGTATGTTTTTTTGTGGCTTCTTGTTTGTGGGAATGAAAGCCCCTTTACAATTTGCTTTTTAGGTGTAAGCCGCTTAGCTTTTTTTGGTGCTTTAATGAGTATTTGTGATAGGTTTCACACCATCTTCATGCTGAGCAAAGCATCATCCTGCTGCAATATAATTTATTAAGAAATGAGAAATGCAGCTTTGTTTGGAGGTGTGATAGATAAACATTCATAGATAGACATTACTGTGAAGCTATGTTGTGGTTTAACCCTGGTCACCACACAGTTTCTCAAGAAGAAAAAAAAAAAACCTCATGGGTTGAGATGAAGACAGTTTACCAGAATAGCAAAGGAAAATTACAATAATAACAAAACATTTTCTAAAACATTAGAAATTATTCAGAACATAAATACTCTCAGATTTATATATATATAAAAAATCCTTAGGTTTAAATTTAAGACACTGATCCTTTTTTTTTTTTAATTTCTACTTACTTCACTTTTCTAGTGTTTGCCGAAATGCCAAGGTCCAATGTACTTCAGTGACAGTAAAACCAGAAAGTAAGTGACATTCTCTGAAGTAAAATAAAATGAAAACAGTAACCCAAACCTACATTTTCCATTTGAATTCTTTACTAATTTGTTTTGCTTGTTTGTTTTTTTCTCTTTCTGTGAAACAGTTACGCACTTTCACTTTGTTTTGTCTTCACAAAACCTCTTTTTTTCATAAGGATAGACATACCCTGAGATTTCTGTCTCAGTAACTGCCACCTCTCTCACACATTTCTTTTGCCTTTTCTTGGTGCGTCTAAACCAACAATGTACCTTTCAGATGCAACAGAATGTTCTCCCAACAAGATCTACTTCAACTGCAGCTCATCCACAAATTGGACTTCACAAACGCCTATACAACTTAGTTGTCATACTCCTCGAACTGACCATGTATGTAATCAATTTTTCTCCATGTCGTGTTTCCTTTATTCTGTATTCTTTAAACAATACGGTGCAACACCAAAAATGCAGTTGTGATTAACAGTTTATGTCCCTTTGGTTTACTCTTCCTTTCTTTTCTCCCCAGTGATATTACTCTTTTGCCTATTTTATGATTAGTCACCTTATGGTTTCCCTGTATTTTTTCTTTTTCATACAGTAACAATTTCTCCTTATATTCCTTAGTTCCAGGCAGAGTGTGTCTCAGGCTGTGTGTGTCCTGAAGGTCTATTTGATGATGGGAAAGGTGGCTGTGTTGAGGAGAAGGACTGCCCATGCATTCATAACAACCAATGGTATTCTTCTGGACAGAAAGTAACAGTGGACTGCAACACCTGGTAAGTTATAATTTCATACTCTCTTCTAGATAATAGTCATATCTAGGCTTATGTACTACAGTGGCTGAGATGGCTGCAAGTATAAACCTTTGTTTTCAGGCATACTTTTTGCTGTCTGAGGAAATAGAGTTTTTCCTGAAAATATTAGGGTAATAGCTACCTCTATTTTCAGTCGATATCTCTTATTGGGAAATACAAACACTTTCAGATAAAAAAAAAATGTAGTTGTCCAGAGTTAAAAATCATGTTACAGGCTTAAAAACAGGCTAAACTATTGAAGTTGAGACTTAGACACTCTGTAACACTGAAATTGGTATTGTGCACATTATCATGTTATATCAGGTAGCTACTTGGTTTGTTCTGCAGTTTTCCAAACAGCACACTCTTGGTGAGATCTGAAAATTCAACTCCTCTGCTCTCTTCTAGTACCTGCCAAAAAGGGTTTTGGAGCTGCACTGAAGACATCTGCTTTGGGACTTGCATGATATATGGAAGTGGCCATTATATCACCTTTGATGGAAAATTCTATGACTTTGATGGGAATTGTGAATATGTGGCTACTCAGGTAATGCTTGTCAGGAGGGCTGAAATGGCATCCAATTGCCTCAAAGACCTACTTTCCTCTTTGGTTTTGTCATTCCTTATTGCCTGCCATCACTGTTCCTGAGGTGTTTACACAATCTGACAAAATAAATTCTGTATTTGCAGTGCAGGCAAGCTGTATGAGTGAGTTTTTTTCTGATACAGTGGTCATAAATTGCATGTAACAAGACTGGTTTATAGTTTTATAGCTAACAGCTCATTTTACATTGTGAAATAAACCAAAATTCAAAGTTTACAAAACAAAGATATTTATATTTAAAGATATATTCCTCATTTTGTTTTATTGTTCCACTTGTTCCCATGTTTTGCCACACATGAGACTGCATTAACTGTTTATATGTACGCAGAGATATATGTGTATATGTTTGTGCATCTTTAAAAATATATGTAGGATTTCACACATGAAGCAGCAGTAACTGTTAATACATTGTGGAGCTTTAAATTATTGTTATTATTATGAGATTGAACTAAAAATAAGTATTCTACTTAATTTTCTTATGCTTATTTTTTCCTTTTTCAATAGGATTTTTGTGGTGACAAAAATTCCAGTGGCTCATTCAGTATCATCACAGAGAACGTCCCATGTGGAACTACAGGAGTCACCTGTTCAAAGGCTATTAAGATGTTTCTAGGGGTGAGTAATGATACTCAGTGAGTATACATCAGTATTCAAGTATTAAAAAAAAATAATGTGGCTCCAAAGCCACATCCCTAAAAGCAGCTATAACAAATAAAGGTTAGAGGCCCTATCAAATTAATCTGTAAAGGTGTAGATTCTTAGGTACTGAAACCTCTCTCAAACAAAGGTGCTACACCACTTTCTGTCATCTTGAAAAGTCATCCTAGACTCTCAGCTATTGGTTTCAGAATGAGCTGTAATGTTAAAAGCGTCTAATACTTTATCTCGTCATAAAATTTCTCTTTTTATCTTTCAGAGAACTGAACTGAAATTGGAGAACAAAGATTATAAAGAAATTCAGCGAGATATTGGTGATGATGTGCAGTATTGGAATAGGACAGTAGGCCTCTACCTTGTTATCGAGGCTAGCAATGGTGTGATGCTTATCTGGGATAAGAAGACTACCGTTTTCATCAAGCTGACCCCTGGTTACAAAGTTAGGACCTGTCTGTTTTTTTTTCTGAAGTACTAGTATGAATAGATAAATGAGATAAGGAAACAGAAATGTTCTTTTATCCTGACTCCGTGTTTAATTCCTATATCCTCTGCACATTGATGATTGGCTTGCATTACTACTATCAAAGCCTACAGAGGTAGATTTCCTTACAGTCCATCACAATGCGTTGCGGAGGATGCATACCATATGATTGCAATAAAGCTAAATGTCTAAGGCATTTTGAGTTTGTGAATATTAAAAGCTAAGCATCAAAAACAATTTAGGGGATGCAAACTGTCTGTTCATGCACTTGGAAACTTGCATGGAATCTCAGCCCCAAATTAAAACCAAACTCTCTATGCAATGTATGGAGATGGTTCTGATTTCTGAAAATCAGCATGCTGAGAGTACTGAATTCATTGGGCTGAATGAGAAGGTGCAGGGTTGTATAAACAGGGGAATACTGTTGCTTGAGGGGGGCTGATGTACTTTAAATAGCACTACCAAAATTCACCATTGTGGGGAAGTTGCTAAATTCTTTCTTTTGAGAAAAATGAGTCCTTGTCATTTTTTTTTCCCCTTGGATGAAGAAATGGTGCTTGTTATGTTAGAAGCTTTTAATAAAAACAGTTTTAAGCAGACTGAAATTCCCTCAGGGTTATATTAATAGCTGAGTTATGATAAATTGAGAAGAATGGAAAATAAATTAATTTTTCTCAGCTGAAAGAGGCTTAACCACTCTTTAGGGTTATAGTTTGGATGAAGGGCCACCACAGAGACATGGAAATACACTAGATATAATTGGTTTCAAGGAGGGAAGACATGACAGCTGAATAGTTTGCTGAGTACACAGACAAATAAAAGTTTGCTTTTGGTACAAATTATTTGGAAGTAAAGATGAAAATACATCATTTACACAGAGTTGTCTTTTTAAATGTCAATGTTCTGCTCTTACTTTACTAGAGTCTACTTCTCACTTCCTTAGCATATTTAAAAGATGTGGATATGTTAATTTTCTTTTCCAGGGCAAAGTGTGTGGTCTGTGTGGCAACTTTGATGACAAGTCTAACAATGACTTTACAACAAGGAGTGGGCTGCAGGAGACTAATGCTCTGAAGTTTGGGAATTCCTGGAAACAATCTTTCATGTGTCCAGATGTCACACAAGAGATTAAGCCCTGTGATGTGAAACCACATCGGAAGTCCTGGGCAGAGAAAGAATGCAGCATCATCCAGAGTGAAGTCTTTAAAATTTGTCACTCCAAGGTTTGTGGAGGGCAGTAAATGATGGGACAGCACAGTGCATATCTGTTACTGCAGATCATCAGAAATGAATGAAGAGATCATTAAAGAGTGACCTTCATTCATTTAAGTCTTCAGTACAGCTACAGCTGTCAAAATATTTCAGCTAGCCTTACTCAAAATAGTCAAACTATCTGTGGCAATAGAGCTGTGTCAGTAATTGTACCAGCCCCAGCTGTACAAGCCTGTATTCATCACCACAGTTTCACTGCTACTGCTGTGCAAGCCAGCTTCATAAATCTAGCCTGAAAAGTCTGTGTGTGCTGCAGTTGCAATGAGGGTGGTGAAACACTGGAACAGGTTGCTCAGAGAAGTGGTAGATGCCACATCACTGGAAACTTTCAAGGTCAGGTTTGATGGAGTTGCTCTGAGCTCTGAGTTGAAGATGCCCCTGCTCCTTACAGGGGTATTGGACTAGATGATCTTTAAAGGTCCCTTCCAACCCAAACTATTCTATGATTCTGTTTCTTGTTGAGAGACTGTCAATACTTTAAGTTCTGAAAGGTCTTGCAATCATCAGACTCATCTTCTCACAGAAATGCATACTATACTTGAAAGGTGGCTATTGAAGACGCCACTACTTCATGTAATGTACAACCCACAGGAGGGATCTTCTTGGAAACCACTGACATTGCAGTTTAGAGAAGCTTAGCTGCTAGTACTGTGCCTCCAAATTGTCATAGCGTACACTATGCCAGGCCTACAGCTTCCAGAGCACAGTGCACAGAGAACATTCCTCTCTATTTCTTGTCTCTTTCGTGGAGTATGGTAATGTTCTTAACTCACAGTGGAAAAGTCACAAGTAATTTAATTAACTTAATATATGTTTCTATGTTGATTCCTTCAGCACCTAAAATTCAGTCTAAGTTTCTCTTCTTGCAATCCCAAGTAAAAAAAGTGGAAATGTTTTTCTAACGTGTCATTGGATGAACTCCAAAAACTGGCAAGCATGAAGTTCTCTGCTTCGTATTTGCTGTGACGTTCAGCCTTTCTGATATTGCTCGCCTCTTAGCACTGCCAAGGACTTTTATTTTATTTTTTCAGTCATAACAAATTTTGAAGCTTCTATATTACTTGAAGTCTATTATTATTTTCCAAAATATATTAGGCGGATTCAAGCTTATAACGTTTGTTTGTGATTTAGCAATCCTTAGAAACAGTCTCATTGCTGCCCCGGTCAATTCCCATATCTCAAGAGATGTCTCAAGCTTACCAGTTTCAAAACTAATTTGGAGATGAACTGGGACATAATTTCTTTCCCCAACAGGTGGATCCAGTTCCTTTCTATGAAGCATGTGTTCATGATGCCTGCTCTTGTGACAGTGGTGGTGATTGTGAGTGCTTCTGTTCTGCAGTTGCTGCATATGCTCAAGAATGTACCAAGGCTCAGGCCTGTGTTTTCTGGAGAACTCCTGATATATGCCGTGAGTAACAGTTAAACACAACTGTATTTTTCTTGCTACTGTCAGAAAGCCTATCAAATAAATCATTAGTACTTTCACTGCAAGGTCGTGCTGGCTATGCAATGCAATTTGTTTTTGCAGTGTATCAGGGAACAATCAGAACTAGTAAATCTGTATATTTTAATTTTCTTTTATTCACTTTGGCTTTCTTTTTCTTTTTCTTTTTCTTTTTCTTTTTCTTTTTCTTTTTCTTTTTCTTTTTCTTTTTCTTTTTCTTTTTCTTTTTCTTTTTCTTTTTCTTTTCCTTTTCCTTTTCCTTTTTCTCTTTCCTTTTCTCTTTCTCTTTCCTTTTCTCTTTCTTTTTCCTTTCCCTTTTCCTTTTCCCTTTCCCTTTCCCTTTCCCTTTCCCTTTCCCTTTCCCTTTCCCTTTCCCTTTCCCTTTCCCTTTCCCTTTTTCCTTTTATGCCTCTTCTTTTAAAAAAAACTAAGGCTAGGCTTCAAATCATCCTTCCATTTTGCTAGATAATTGGTGAACAGCAATTCCTGTTATCTTTCTACTCTCTTTTTTTTCCAAATATTCAGAATTTGGTTTTAGAAATGTATATAGAAGCACTCCTGTGTAGTTGAACCTAATCAGTATTGAGTATCTTAAGCAGTGTCCATTAGTGGTGCTAATGCTCATACCAAGATGTAATAAAATCATGTAAAACAACATTTAAATTAATATTTCCCTTAAAAGTGGTCAAAACACAATTTTGAGATTCTAAGTTCCAGAAATGTAAAATTTTTTAATTTTAAAAATTCAGTTTGATTTGTAATTAAGGCTAGTTGTAGTTTTTAAGTGTAAGAAGTCAGTGAAACAGAAGTTTCAGTCAATTCTGATATATAAGTTTATAAAAGCTCCTTCCTCTGTCCATAGTCATCTAAGCTGAATTTTGTTTAAGTTGTATCTGTAATGTCTCATACTCTTGATCTTGGCCTGCTGAAGCTGACATTCAGTCCATGTGATACAGCAATGCAGAACAACTTTGAATATATTGAAAGAGTTCTTAGGAGTTTGCTAGTAGCTAGGGAAGAAAAATACTCTCAGAAATGTACCATTAATTTTAAACTAAAATTCACACAAATTCTTTAATTTTTTTTTTTGCCTTTTTTTCACCTTGTGGCTTGAGTGTTTAATAAGAAAATCTTGGACCCCAGATTTTTTACCCCAAATTTTGAGGTACCCTGTGTTCAAGTATAGTAGAAGAAAGTCCAGGTTCCATACCTCAAGATAAATTTTGCTGGCTTAACATGTAGATTCATTTAGCTTGTGCCTTTAAAGACCTACTCAGAGCTGCATTCTGGCAACCATGGTTTTAATCAGCTTCTCTTTTTTTTTCTTATCAGCGATATTTTGTGACTACTACAACCCTCCAGATGAGTGTGACTGGCACTACGAGCCTTGTGGCAGTAATGTCACGACCTGCAGGATAATTAATAATGTCAGCACCAACTTTTCAGTACCATACCTGGAAGGTAATAAATTCCTTGCCATTTTTGTATTTTATTTCATATAATTTTGTCCAGGTATCATTTAATGAATATGGAATAGTCAGTCAGCTTGAGAATATGTTCCTAAATCTGTTATGTTGAATTTGTCTCTAGTCTACATAAATGTTTCCTATAAAGTAATTTATTATTTATTAACGTCAGTGTCTGATAGTTACATTGCTGTCAGTCATGAAGCTAGGTCTCTGCTTGGATAGTATCCTGAACCATGCAAGATTATTACACCATTGTTATTCTACATCCCATCTTAAGGGCATTCCAAAAGAAGAAAAGCCTACATGGCAAAGAAGCAAGTTACTGATAGTTGGGGTTTTTTAAGCATATGATTCTTTATGCATCAGATCCATCTAGACTTGATTAATATGCAGCATCCTCCTATCTTTAAAATATGTTTGATGTCAGGCACACTGATGCTGCTATATATTGGTTTCTTAATGGAGATCACAAAATATTGTCAGAGGGCTGCTGGGGGCTACCTCTGTTTTTACTATATTTCATTAGTAGTTATTGTTTAGGCTTTAAGACCAAGATATGAGGCTAAACCTGGTTATTCTGCATTCCATGCCACTTAGGGGATGTACAAGCAATGTAAATCCCATTGACCCCTGCAAAGTATGTAGAGATATAATATTAGTAGGTGAAAGTCCTTGTGCTTGATAACTGAAAAGGAATTTCGTGTTATGGGGACTGCAATGATCCAAGGATGTTAATAACTTCACAAATATCTTCTGTTATACCACGTGACAAAGTTGGAGAAAACAGCCACGTTTTTGGTCAAAAAGTCTTCTTGGTCTGAATTGTAAGCAGTTATCTCCAGTTTAGGGACTCAAAAGAACTGCTCAGAGTTTGACTTTGCTATTTTAACCCCTGAAAACCTGGTAATAAAAGAAAACAAAACCAAACCCCAAAACCTAACCAAAGTATTAAAAAAAAAAAAAAGTTAACTCTATGTTTTGAAATAGATAGTCTTAGATTATTACAAAGATTTAGAAAGTCTAAGCAGGCAGATTATTATATATCAAATTATCTTCCTAAATTATTTTTCTTTTATATCCTCAATGGAAATATAGACCACACATAATTTTGTTAGGAAATCTTTAGTAAAGTCTGGCAGTGTAAAGTGACTTTCAAGTATCAGTTAATTACATGCTCATTCAGTTTATAGGCTAGTTAGAACTCACAGTATAAAGAGGACTTTATGTAATTAAGAATTGGATTTTATGAGATTTTATTTGGAATCGGGACACAATAATTTTTAAAGGTGTATTTACATGAAAAATGCAATGAGAATTGAAAGACAATTAATCCTTTGCAGATGGGGTTTGAGTTTTGGCCAAGGGTGTGGAAAAATGCAGTTAAATTACCTGTTTAGAGTGGAGATACTCAGTGTATTAAAGGCAGGTAAAAAAGATCTAGTGTTCCAATAAATGTAGTAAAAAAGCTGTTTGTTAATGAATCCACTTCCATATTCTTCACAAAAGTATTATTGATAAAGTGATCACATTTCAATATCTGTAGAAATACTGAGATGTTCCTTTGTCTTAAAATTACTAGCTGCAAATAGAAATTAATATAAACTAGGGATTTCTCCAAGATTTTGAACTAGGAAAAAACAACTTCCTTAGTTTTCATGACTAAACTCTTATGTAATCCTCCTCAGTCCAGTATTATCAACAATAATTGTTTGAGTCTTTTGAAAATACTAATTGTCCAAAGATTAGTTTCAATTTGAAATATTTTTTTTTCACTACGCTTGAGTCAGTGAGAATCATTTACCTTCAGGAGGTACCCTATCTTTGAGTTAACTCATTACACTTTTTCTTCATTCTGTATACTGTTCTACTTGTTATCAACAGGTTGCTACCCCAGATGCCCTGAGGACAAGCCTGTTTATAATGAAGAGACAAAGGAATGTGTGCCTGAAGATCAATGTTGGTGTTACATTAATGGAATTCCTATTCCCCCTGGGAATGAAGTACCCACAGAAGAGAACTGTACAAAATGGTATATAAAAAATGCAAGAACATTTGCAGTAATTCAGGAAAGAATTTATGTTTGCTGAGCTTCTCATTTACTTTGCTGGGCTGCAAGCAAATAAGGATGAAACTTCAACTGAAGAGCTGGTATATTCTAGCATTTATCTATGTAGATCAGAGGAACAATACCATTTATTCCAGTTGAGACTTAAGCTCAAAAAATACTGCACTTACAACATGTATAGGTTCTAAAATTTTAATTCATAATTTTCCAAACCCAAAACAATCCAGATTTCAGGTTGATAGTATCCTTATAATAAGTGTATTAGCATATTCATTAAATATACTCTTTGAAGTGTCATAAATGATATAATGACATGAAACCTGAGTGTGTCTCTAGAACAAGCTTTTGATTCTCATGGCCCTTTGGGAAGAGAAAGGCTAGTCTGCCTTGCATTCTCACTTAAAGTTGGGATTTCAAAATCACTGTAATCTGAAATGATCTGTACTAACCCTGAAAGAGATAGTTGAGTCATAACTGCTCATTTCTAGAGCCTTACTAATAATAGCACTGACATCTGTGACACCAGAGACAAAAACTCCCTAATCTAGCTCTAAGTTCACTGCTCTGAAAAACAGTTGTTGTTATTGCACTATTGCAACTTGCACCACAAAGCAGTTCATGACAGTTTTAAGATTTTGTACTTAAAAAGTGAATGATGACTTAGTTTAAATGAGAAAATTATAGGCAATATTGGAAAATGTTACACCCAGAAAAATATCCAGTAGTATCAATGAAGATCAAGTGACAAACTTCTACATTTCTGTGCTCTTAGCTCTGCTAACAGGTGCCGTAAGACATCTACAACTTTTTAATTTTTGAACATTTTGCTTTTAGTGTCTGTGGCCCCTCAGGATCCATAGAGTGTACACGAATCCCAGGTAAATAATGTTTAAGTTTTTCTGCAAATGATAAGAAAAAAAATGCATAGAACTTCTGTATCAGTCTCTACAAAAAAACTTAGTACCGATTTGGAATAATTCTTTCCAGTACAAGTTAAAGTTGTGGACAAAGAAAACTGTGCAGCACTTTTTGTTGAATCTTGCTGTTACTAATTCTTGTTTAACCTTTTTCTCATGTTCCTTTATTCTTTCTTCCCGTGTCCCATATCCAAACTAATGGATTTCACTACAACAGTTTGCAGTCCTGGAACATGCAGTATTACAGAAAGGTGTCAAATAGCAGATTGCAGTTATTATTTCTCTCAGAATATTTTAAAACCTGGTTTGTAGGTCTGTTCTCCCAAGCATTTTATGCAGGGCTTTATTAAATATGTTTTAATGTTCATCTAACTGTAAACATAAATCAGGAGTATGCCTGAGTCCCAGAAATGGTTACTTGTCCATAAGTATTTTGCCTTTATCTCTTCCCTGGTAGTGGAAAAATTGCACAGTAAAGATTTTTCTTGCAGGATGTCCTTGTGTCATCAATGGAACGAGTTATGGAGTGAATGAAACAGTGGCACAAGTACAGAATGGCAGTTTATGTAGGAGATACTTTTGTGCCGAAAATGGTTCTATAGTTCCTGGAGAAGTTTATCCTTGTCCAACATCTACTTCACCTACAACCACTTCAACCTCCTTTCCTACTAGCACTCTTACCACCACAGGTAAATCTTCAACAAAGATGCACATCTGAAAATTATTTTCTTTAAGGAAAATATTTTAAAGATAGAATGTACAAGTATATGGGCTCATAGTTGACCTAGATAGAGCAATACTTATGAATAGTTTTATCACACTACACTAAGAAGGATTTTTAACTCTTTGAGTTAAGTTACTTCTCATGGAGGAAATTGTAACTATAAATGTACAGGGTGTCTTCCTAATTCTGAAAAATATTTTGCGTCTCTATATTCTGCTAGGACAGTAGAAATTTTCTGAGTAGTCTCAGAAAAAAAAAATATAATTAGGATATTTTAAACTACTGTTATTTTTTTTTCTAAAGCTTGTAGATAATGGAGTAATCTTTTTTTTTTTTTCTATTTCAGTTACCACTACAAGCCCTCCAGTAACTACAAGTAAGTTTTAAAGAGAAAACTAAGTAAGTTGTTAAAAATTGTCAAAGGAATATTTAAAAGAAGAGTAAATTAAAGACAGCCACTACAGGAAAATATATTTAAACCAAAAATAAATAGTTTCTTTTAAACTGCAAAAATGTGGTAAGTATAGGCAGAAGAAAGACCTTTAAAGACTTTAATTTGGTGGTTTTATTTTGATGTGAAGTTTCCTGTTGAAAAACCTGGTAATACAGAACCGGTTTTAGAACTCTCTTCTCTTGGAAAAATGACAAGTTGCAATACATTCCTCTAGTCCTTAATGGAATACAAAATTAACCTTCTCAGAAAGTTCTGTGTAAGCTCAGGTGCTAAATATCTGTCTTCTCTTGCAGCTCCGTGCTATGGATTAATCTGTATTTGGACTGAGTGGTTTGATGTTAGCAAACCTGAAGAAGATGGTGGTGACTATGAAACCTACGAGGCAATAAGAAACAAATATGGAAACAAAATATGTGAAGCTCCTGAAAAAATTGAATGCAGGGCTAAAAATAATCCCGATGTGAGTTTAGAGGAACTTGGCCAGAAAGTGGAGTGTAATGTTACATATGGACTAATCTGTAAAAATGAGGAGCAAGACGCAACTATGTGGCAACTTTGCTATAATTATGAAATCCGAGTAAACTGTTGTGAGTGGAGTGAAATTCACTGTAACACTACAAGTCCAACACCAACTGCAACTTCAACCACCACCAGCACAACAGTACCCATCACCACTACAACCAGGCAGACAACAACAATTACCAGCACGTCCTTACCCACCCCAACCATCACAAGCAAATCCACACCATCAATCACCACCCCAGTAACTTCAAACTCTCCAGGTATTTAGCAGACCAATACTCTCTGCTCTTGGTTTGCTATGGGAGAAATAAAGGGCTGTTGGCTCCTAAAGGCATGTGCTCCCCACAACAGATACTGAGCTGGCAGGAAGTCATACTTATGCTGGTTTGGAGCTTTATCCTTCTGCTGGAGACAAGATGCCCAGAAGGACCTGTTGTTTGAGATTAGAGTAGGCCTTTAGAGTAACATCATTTTAGACATTGTCTTAGTGAGACTGCAGAATTCCTTCCCTTTCTCCTCCTGCTTTCCCTCTATCAGTGGTAATGTTTACCAGTGGTTATAGATTTAGGAAGGAAGGACTACCCTGGCAGGCTTTTAGGAACAGTTTCACTCTGCAGGCTGCCGCTTGATGTGAGCTGTGGTCTTTGGCTGCTGAGATGCACTAGTGCTCTGTGAACCTCTTCCACAGGCTAACATTGTGCCACAGGGAAATTACATGACAACCAGATAGGAACATATTCCTTCCTTCCCAGACCACAGCTTCCTCACTCAGTTCTTACTCGATGGGTCAGCAAGGTGTTCTAAGTAAAATGGCAGAGATAGAAAGCCTCACAGAGCCTTACTCCTCCTCATGTCATACTCATTGCTACGCATTTTCAATTTAGTGAGAAGCACATTACAGCAACAAAACTAGTCTTTTTGCTAGGAAAGGATTGTCGTGACGCTTTCTGTGCACTGACTTGTCTGACTTCTGGAGGCAGAAAGGAAAGCCTAGTAATATAGGTCTTTACTGTGAGTGGGAAACCGCTATAGATTTGTGGTGACTGCCTAATCCATAACTTCTGTTCAATGCATATTGTGTGTCAATTATGGATCTTGCACCTTTCCCTGTTCACTCTGTCCCTGCTGTTTCCAACAACCACAGCTTCGTCCACAATCAGCACAGTGTCCTCTCCACCCACATCGACAACTGCTCCCACACCAACGCCATCGGAGTCTCCCAGCAGCACTGCCACCACCACGATGCCGCCCAGCAGCACCACCAGCCACACCCCGGAGACAGTGACGACTACTTCTGTCCCATCAACACCCACTCCAACTACGACAAGCACATCCAAGCCCACGCCAACATACACCACCACTCTACCAACTCCAACCACAACAATTATAGGTATTTTTCTGGTGTGTGCTCTTGCGTGTTGCCTTGCTGTGGGAAGAATGGAGATATGTGAGCACATCAAGTTGTGCCTTCTGTATGGGATCGGGGGTGGGAGTAGTTGCTGTGTGTTCCTGTTGTGTGTGCCCATCGCTAGGCCTCGAGCTGGCTGTTTGAGAACTGAGGAAGGTGCAGGGGCCCTGGGTAGAAGGTCTTGTGTTCTGTGATTCAACAGGGCTCCCCAAGGAGGGGAGAGGTTTCAGACTGCAGGTTGCCCCTTTCTGTGTGCCAAGAGTGTGGGCAGCCAGGTTCTCCCAGCATTCCCATGAGCGTTGTTCTCCAGCTGTCTGTGCGTTGCTGGGAAACAATCTGATGTTCTGTCAGCGGTGTGTGTCCAGTGCCTGCTTCCTCTGTGGTCACAACCGTCTCTGGTGTTTGGTTTCTCCCTGAGCTGGCAAGGAGGTGTGAGTGGCAAGAGAAGGTGAGAGAGAGTGGTGGGAGTCCCTGCTTAGCCCTGCTCCCCATCCTGTGTTCCGCTTACACGAGTGGTTTTTGCCCATGAGAAGCCCAACACAGCAACGTGCCCTAGCTGTGAGGGGGAGAAACATGCGTCTCAGCAGTGCCTGTGTCCAGATTTGGTGCTAGTGTGCCTTGCAGGTCCAAGAAAGGGAGGCCTGGCCACACAAGTGATCTTTGTGTGGCCAAGGTTGGCTGGCTGGCGTAGCAGAGCCCAAGGGGCATATTGTGTGTCAATTATGGATCTTGCACCTTTCCCTGTTCACTCTGTCCCTGCTGTTTCCAACAACCACAGCTTCGTCCACAATCAGCACAGTGTCCTCTCCACCCACATCGACAACTGCTCCCACACCAACGCCATCGGAGTCTCCCAGCAGCACTGCCACCACCACGATGCCGCCCATCAGCACCACCAGCCACACCCCGGAGACAGTGACGACTACTTCTGTCCCATCAACACCCACTCCAACTACGACAAGCACATCCAAGCCCACGCCAACATACACCACCACCCTACCAACTCCAACCACAACAATTATAGGTATTTGTCTGGTGTGTGCTCTTGCGTGTTGCCTTGCTGTGGGAAGAATGGAGATATGTGAGCACATCAAGTTGTGCCTTCTGTATGGGACTGGCGGTGGGAGTAGTTGTTGTGTGTTCCTGTTGTGTGTGCCCATCGCTAGGCCTCGAGCTGGCTGTTTGAGAACTGAGGAAAGTGCAGGGGCCCCGGGTAGAAGGTCTTGTGTTCCCTGACTCAACAGGGCTCTCCGAGGAGGGGAGAGGTTTCAGACTGCAGGTTGCCCCTTTGTGTGTGCCAAGAGTGTAGGCAGCCAGGTTCTCCCAGCATTCCCATGAGCGTTGTTCTCCAGCTGTCTGTGCGTTGCTGGGAAACAATCTGATGTTCTGTCAGCGGTGTGTGTCCAGTGCCTGCTTCCTCTGTGGTCACAACCGTCCCTGGTGTTTGGTTTCTCCCTGAGCTGGCAAGGAGGTGTGAGTGGCAAGAGAAGGTGAGAGAGAGTGGTGGGAGTCCCTGCTTAGCCCTGCTCCCCATCTGTGTTCCGCTTACACGAGTGGTTTTTGCCCATGAGAAGCCCAACACAGCAACGTTCCCTAGCTGTGAGGGGGAGAAACATGCGTCTCAGCAGTGCCTGTGTCCAGATTTGGTGCTAGTGTGCCTTGCAGGTCCAAGAAAGGGAGGCCTGGCCACACAAGTGATCTTTGTGTGGCCAAGGTTGGCTGGCTGGCGTAGCAGAGCCCAAGGGGCACCCCTGTGTGCAGTGGATGCTCAGAGCATCACCTGCGAGCGTGCTGGTGCCTCGGCTTGTTGTCTCTGTTTCTGCTGCTTCAAATTGTTCCTCTTCTTGTTGTTTCCCAGACTGTAGCTGCGTCTGGACGGACTGGATTGATGTGAGTTACCCAAATAGTTCGGACAGAAACAGTGGTGACTACGAAACCTTTGAGAATATTCAAAAGCACGATCCCTCCTGGGTCTGCGTGAAAGCTGAGAATATTTCATGCAGAGCAACGCACTTCCCTCAGATTCCCATTGGAGATTTAGGGCAGAAGGTGCAATGTGATGTTAGCACAGGGCTCACCTGTAACAACTGGGACCAGGAGATTGGAGGTGTGGCAAACATATCGGTCTGCCTCAATTACGAGATCAGTGTCTGCTGCGTCCCCAACAGACCAGAATGTATTCCAAGTACCACGGTGAGCACCACGACAACCGTGCCTTCGTCCACAATCAGTACAGTGTCCTCTCCACCCACATCGACAACTGCTCCCACACCAACGCCATCGGAGTCTCCCAGCAGCACTGCCACCACCACGATGCCGCCCAGCAGCACCACCAGCCACACCCCGGAGACAGTGACGACTACTTCTGTCCCATCAACACCCACTCCAACTACGACAAGCACATCCAAGCCCACGCCAACATACACCACCACTCTACCAACTCCAACCACAACAATTATAGGTATTTGTTTGGTGTGTGCTCTTGCGTGTTGCCTTGCTGTGGGAAGAATGGAGATATGTGAGCACATCAAGTTGTGCCTTCTGTATGGGATTGGCGGTGGGAGTAGTTGTTGTGTGTTCCTGTTGTGTGTGCCCA